>CAUYSK010052439.1:0-51649 GCA_963575035.1 Avahi laniger
TTTCCTTAGTTTTTACCTAATGTCTTTTTTCTGTCCTGAGATCTCATCCAGAATACCACACTGCATTTATTAGTCATGTCTCTTTAGATCCCTCTTGGCTGTGACATAATAGTACCTTTAAAGATGACAGTGTAGGCCAGGCGTGGTGGCTCATGCCTGTAATCCTAGCATTCTGGGAGGCCAAGGCGGGAGGATTGCTTGAGCTCAGGAGTTTGAGACCAGCCTGAGTGAGAGCGAGACCCTGTCTCTACTAAAAATAGAAAAATTAGCCAGGTATGGTGGCGCATGCCTGTAGTCCCAGCTCCTCAGGAGGCTGAGGCAGGAGGATTGCTTGAGCCCAGGAGTTTGAGGTTGCTGTGAGCTAGGCTGACGCCACGGCACTCTAGCCCGGGCAACAGAGTGAGACTTTGTCTCAAAAAAAAGAAATGAAGCAAAGATATAAAAAAAAAAAAATGCTGTGTATACGGAAGAAAAATAAAAAAGGCAAGAAGACCAGGCATGGGACAATGCCATTAATTTAGAGGTGAAGGTCGTCTAGAGTAAGTAGATACAAAGGGAGAATTAGGAAACCAGTAGTCATTATCCAAGAAAATCAGAATTCCAGGCTCTGTCATGTGTACGCATTTTCATATCCTTCCATAACATTCATGAGTAGAGCCTCTGAAGCTCACCCACCTGTACCCCTTGAAAGCTAGAATGTAAGCTCCAAGAAACCAGGGTCTAGCCTGTTTTGTTCACTGCTACATTGTCAGTGACTAAAACAATGTCTGACGTATAGTAGGTCAACAATTATTTCTTGAATATTTACCATTTCAAAATTTAGTTTAAAATCTTTCTTTTGAAACTTTTCCCAATTCTTTCAGGTAACAAAGCAACAGATCTTAGTGGGAAAAACATGGATTTTGGAATCAAGTAGACCCGTGTTCAACTACTGACTGCTACTTACAAGCATTTTAACTTGGACTAACTAAACTTTTCTGACTCTTCAGTTTTCTTATTTGTAAGGCAGAATATTATCCATCTTGTGGTGGTGTTATGAGGCCCAGAAATTACAGATGTATGCCCAGAATACATCCAGGCACAGATTAGTTACCCAGTCTATGACAGCTATTATCTAAGAGCAAGTATCACTCAATCACGCTCTCTTTACAGCTATCCAATGTTGTATATATCTGAGTTATAGCATTTATGACTTTGTATTAGATGGTATCATGTCTATCTTCACTCCCTCCATACACAAACTTTTTACTACATCACGCATTTCTTTAATGCACCTAGAAAATTTCTCTCAAAATTCATCACAAGCCCCATCTCAGTAAAATCTTTTGTTTGATTAGACTTCAGTACTTTCTCTTTGTTTCACACTCATAACTTTGACTCTTGTATCTTAAAAGTATTTATGTTTATATTTGTCTTCATTCTTGAAATATGAGCTCTATAAAGACAGGGTTGTTAGCTTCTAATCACACATTCTTGGTGCCTACAGATGAGATAAATATAAAAGTTATGAAGTTTTGTGATACTCTATCTGTTAGGCAAGCAGAATTAAGAAGAATATTATGCCCATTGAAAGATGTTATCTTCAACAGAAATTATTCTTAAAACGAGAACATTAATTCTTAGTAATTTCTTAGTAATTACTGAACAAAAATTAAACTCAGACAGGGACTCTCTCCTGTCATGGTTTTGATTAAGAAATTCAAGATAACCTGAGAGTTTAGGAAAGCAGGTCTTATTTATATTTTTTATATACTTGTTTTAATATTGAAAATAGTGGCTATTGCATTCTACTTGAGTTTAATTTATGCACCTTTTATTGGTTCCTGATTCTGAGAACCAGTGATCATAGGACCTCATTTTGTCAGTCAACAGCACTTACTGAGTTCCTACAGCGTACGGAGCAAAGAGGCTAGTGAAACTGATCACTAGCTATGAAGATACTAGTCTCCTCTGAAATCAGCAATCTGCTTACACAGACAGGAATAATGAAAAAGAATGTACCCAGGGTCATTTTCACATCATATTCTCAATAAGGTTGATACTTCAGTGATATCATTATGATATCAAGGTATAAAGCTGCAATATTGAAATTCAGTCAAAACAGTGAAAACAAAATCCTTCAGTTTTCATATGGTGTCTTGTAGAATAAACATGTAATTGGATTTTATTTTCATTTCAACTAGTTGCTATGGCCTTAGCCACAGTGAGTAATGATATATACCTACATATATATGTGTATATGTATATTTGTGTATATATGTGTGTGTGTATATATATATATATATATATGTATTTTTAAAGTAAATTTTTCTTTACTCCTGAATCTAAATTTATGAACCTACTTAAAATTAACCGGTGATATCTAATTAAACATTGCAGGGAATTTACAGAATTCAAAAATCTATTCATGTATTTGAAGAAAGGCATTGATTTTTCTTAGCAAGCATGATGCTCTTAAGCATATTATATCAAATCCAGATATTATTTTTCAATAAAGGAAATAGAGTACTTTGTCTACTAAAAATTATATAAAATCTATATTTTTAAAGTATAGACTCTGGTAGACAGGAAATTCTGAATAAGTAGAACAATACTTCATTATTTATTGATTCATGTCTACCAAAAATGAGACCACATTATTTTATTTTTAAGTGAATGGTATTGGTAAAGTGTGGCTATTGTAATACTCTAATGCCAATAAATACTTATATTCTTCATTATTCTTTAATATCAGTTTATAAATATTAGGAGAGAAAATAATTTTTCAGTATTACACTATATTCACCTTTCAATATTATGTAATTTACTTTTGGTACACATTTTGTTAGTGTTTTTGTCTGGGAACTCAATAACAGTAAGAAGGACATTTAGCAAACCTAAAATTGGTTTTAGCTTGTAATCTTTTTAGAAAGTAACAACATGCAAACAACAACATCATGCATATGTAAAGTCAAAATGATAGTCTCATAGAGGAGATTTTACTCAAATGGTTACCAGGAGACCTCAAACAAAATGACCAATACTCTTCCTAAAAAACAATGCTTTAATTTTCAAATGAAATTAGAGGGATCGCATAAAGATGTGTAACCAAAGATACAATAGCTGCAGTGTGCCTGGAAGTGGCTAAGCTCCCAAGCAAATCATCCCTATTAGTTCCTATTCATGATTTAAATTATGCTATTTTATCTCTTCATAACATGCGACATTTTTTTTACCCTCACATTTCTAGGCATTTGAGCTTCTGCTGACATAAATGCATTCCCAAAATAGAACGTCACAGCAATCTTCTGCTAGACGTTTAAGCCCATTTGTGCATTTATTTTTCAAAATGCCTTTTTTGAACCTTCTAACTGTGAGAGGGCTGGAAAGGTAGTGTCAGAATGAATGAAAACTTGTTTTCTAAAGTGACACTAGACACTCGATCTACTGTTAAAAAAAAAAAATCACAGCCTCCTACCTTGAAAACAAACATCTCACGGCGAAGAATAGCTAGAGTGTTAAAGTTCCCATCACAGATGTTGGGTTTGGCTCCAGGATGGGAGGGTCTGCCGGTGGGAGGCCGAGGAGGTTTTGGCCTGTCGTTTTTCCTTGGGTCAGCCGGAGGAATGGAGCGGTGTGGGGGCACTGTCGGTAGAGGTCTTGTAGGTGGAGGGATCTTGTCAGGTGGACCTTTTGAAAATATGAGGACAGTGCTTGGCTCACTTAAAACTGGAATAGTGCTGGAAAACATGCTACAGAGAACAATCACTTATCAGCAGAGCGCACAGACTAAGTGAGCTAAGAGGTCTGTAAGATTGTATATTTTCTGAAGAAACAAACCATCTTACCCAACAAACCATCGCCAAGTCTGTCTGAAGCTGTCCTTATCATGCTAGTTTCTGGATCCAAGTAACTAGGCTTTCTCTGTTAATTTTTAACGATTTTTTTTTATAGCTTCACCACAGTCCTTTTTGGGAAAGCTGCTTTCAGATCTTTTTTGGAAGTAGGTGGTGTATAAATAATAAATAAATGAAAATGAATACTGGAGCCATGCATGTGAGCTTCACCAAATTAATCCTAGATTTCGATAGACAATGATTCTATGCAAGTATTTCCGAAAGATAAACATTAACTAATCAGAGTTTATTCTACCCTATGTCTCCAACCACATAACCTCTTACTGATTTTCACTTTTATTCTAATGAAATGTTTTGACAAATTGCTGGAAGAATGTTGCATTTAAACACTGAATCTAAAACACCTATTGATTAAAGCGCCACCAGTAAAATATTAATGTGAAGAAGTATTTCTCAAAAGAGGTTTCTAAATCAAGCCAAAGTTTACACATGTAATTTGGTACAGATGTTAAGCATCATTTCTCAAGGGATTTATGTCTTTAAAAAGAAATACAGAGCTGTTCACACTTAATATTTAGGTATGAGAAGAATATTCCTTTGCAGGGCTTCAGTCTAGACTACTAATTCATGAGGTCATGAGAAAGAGACTTCTTTCAGTTAACCACTTAAGAGGAATTTCTGATGAGACACACTTAGGCATAGCATAGCTCAATTCAGGACATGAGATATTTAGCTTTGAGTCTGAGACGTTTCTCTCTTTTGGTATCCCAACAAAATAAAGAGAAGCATAAAAGTTGACCTTTTTTTCAAATCTATTTTAACCCTGAGAGAATGGTTACCACTGAGATATTGAAATTGAAAAACTAATGAATGCAAAACAAATTAGTGAACTTAAACTATTCTGTTTAAAAATGCAAATGATATCTTCTGGATAGTAGATATTAACATACAGATAGCACACATTTGTCTTTGCACTGTAAAAATAAAAGCTTCACTTCATTAATTTAGTAAAGCATATTTGCTACATGTAAATTATAAATGTCAAGTTCTTAACAATTATGTGTGAAATAAATGTCTTTATAAAGGTCAATGGTTGTATTGAGGGAGTTAGGATTATAGTAAATATGCATAACAGTCTTTCTCTTTTTCTCTTAATGTGCATTCATTGACTGAACTCCATAAATAAAAATGATATTACTATACTAGAAACTTATTTTATGCTGTGTTAATTAAACTTAACCACTTGTTAATTTTCACTCCCTTGTTTGTTAACTTTCACTCCGAGTCAGTAATTATAGGACTTTGGGGTCAATTTGTTATATTTATCACATAAAGGTATTTTCTGGATCTTCAGAAGTGTTTTGTCTAGGAACTGTCTGATAATCAAATCTCACAAACTGTGAGTCAATCTATCAGTTTGTACCAAAGTCTCAGCACCTTATGTTCTTCTTCAATTTGTATCTCTGTCTTATATACTTAGAGCATCTATCTTAAAGAAGAAAACATAGCAGGGATTCTGGACCTCACCATAGGATCAAGCAAACAGCAACAGTGGTAACCTACCATATATCTTCTGGATGCCCTGCAAATCATCATTAGGTAGTTTGAAGTTGTCCGTTTCCATGTACTGGTAAAATGGAGCCATGATGGCAGTGGGGTCATTGGAATGCTCCAATCCCAGAGCATGTCCCAGTTCGTGAACTGCTACAAGAAATAAGTCATTTCCTGTGTGAATGAGAAAAAAAGAAGTTGTTGTAATTAATATTGAAATACAGAATTGAAAAGGACAATTTCGTGTTATCAAAATTTCACCCAAGAAAAATAGTAGGAATTCTTTACTTCAACTGTCAGTATGATTTTATCATTTGGCTTTCCTACTGGCAAAGTCCAATATCCTTCTTTTAAAAAGGGGTGGGGGGAGGAGGTGGTGATGATGAAGTCAGAAGTTTAGAAACTAGAAGGGAAGAACAAAGAATAAAAGTTGAAGAAAAAGTCTCATCATCAGAAATTGATACTACTGCTGTTAAAATATCCTCCCAATTATAAAGCATATAATATACAATATCTCACTCTTGTAAGCTTCACATTTAATATAATTCTAACAACTCAGTGAAAAACATAGGGCAGATACCATCCTTACTTTTATACAGATGAGTACATGAAGGCACAAAGGTGACAAGTCTTGTCAATAACAGCAGACCTTTGTATTTACAGAGCTGTGATGGGAACTCAAGGTATTATAACTCCTAGATTCAAGCTTTAATTTCTTGCTAGCTGAGAATATAGGAATACAGTAGTATAAAATGAAAGCCATCAGCTAATAGTCATATTAAGTGGAATTCTAGTCCTAGCCCTATAAATACCAATTCGAATCAATTCATATATTTACCTTAGAGCTGTTGTTTCTTACTGAAAATTCCCACCTGTGGTAAACTTGACCAGTGAATTCTATTTAGTAAAAACTCTGCAGTGATAGTTTTTTTTTTTTTGAGACAGAGTCTGGCTCTGTTGCCCTGGTTAGAATGCTGTGGTGTCAGCCTAGCTCACAGCAACCTCCAACTGCTGGGCTCCAGCAATCCTACTGCCTCAGCCTCCCGAGTAGCTGGGGCTACAGGCATGTGCCACCATGCCCAGCTAATTTTTTCTATATATATATTTTTAGTTGTCCAGATCATTTCTTTCTATTTTTAGTAGAGACGGGGTCTCGCTCTTGCTCAGGCTGGTCTCGAACTCCTGACCTTGAGCTATCTGCCCGCCTCGGCCTCCCAGAGTGCTAGGATTACAAGCTGAGCCACGGCGCCCGGCCTCTGCAGTGATAGTTGATGTGACTTTGTGCAATCACACCCCTACTCACGACCTCTACATGTTGTCCACTCCTGGATTATCATAACTGTACTCACTATGAAGAAAAGAGGTGGTCCTATATCTATCTGTGTTAATTCTAAAAATTTAGTTGGACGATATGGGTATCAAATAATTGGGGCTATTATATTTCTATGAGTTATGTTTCTAAGTGAAAAGTTTAACATGATTAAACACAAAGTGCAAAATTCACATGGATGACTTGCTAGCGATGCACATAATTTCAACGAGTATCACTTTTAAGAAAACTCCTTTTCAACCTTTTTTATAATGTACTGTGATAATTCTCTTGGGAGGAATATTTTTGGATCCCAAAGCCAGGTGAACGACTGAAATTTTTTCCCCCTCTGGAATAGTCTGTCATAGAGGAATGAAATCATCAGGCTGATTCTGTATATGACATTAGCATATCAAAAATGAGCCATTGGAACAATACTTCCAGGGGCCTATCCCAGTAAAAAAGTTAATGGAACATGGTTAATGGGCATCATCTAGGGAGCCTATTATAGTCACCGGAGGAGCCGAAGAAAAACAGAACAAAACAGAAGGAAGGAGGAAGTTGTGCACCAAGAAATGTAGGAACTATGCCAGCGTTTGCAAGTATGTAATTTAGGGAGAAGAATTCTGAGCATTGTGTCTCAGAAGATACTCACAGACGAGAGAAAGAAAGGAAGGAAAAGAAGCTGCAGTCATTTTTAGATACAGAACATCTAACTCTAACTCTAAAGTGAGTGCCTTTGAGGTTACAAATCAGACATACCTTTGCTAAGATACAAATCTGATACCAATGAGGCTTATCACTACCCCAGAGAACACGGTATAAGGGGTAGAAGGTCAGCTGCTGAGCATGTCCATGTCTAGAAAACATGAGTAAACCTTGGTTGGAATGTGCTGTCACTCGATTACAAGCAAAAGGAAATCTTCATTAAAAGCATATCTAATGGCAAAACAAAGATCTATCAAGTAGGAAAAGGACCAACGAAAATCAAGGCAGTTAAACAAAAAGCAGGAGACTCAAGAGTTGGCATTTATGTTTACCATGAAAAGCCAGTCACAACTGAGCTCAGCAAGAAGACAGGGTTGATTCAGAAAATCGCTTTAGAACCTCTTGGTCTTCTTTTGGCAAAACTGATACAATTTCTTGGTCAGAAAGTCCCAATGTGGACATATAGGGATTATGCCTTGTTTTTATTTTTCAAAAGAAAAAAAAATGCAAAGTTCATCACCTCCCTCCTTATATATCAGATACCCTTCACTAGAAAAGAAGGACCCTAAAATCTGTTCCTAGATAAACATGCAGGAATATTGCTTTCAGTCATCTGCTAAACTTTTGGCTGGTAGCCTAGCTGAATTAATAAAATTACTTCAAATCTCTCACAAGAAAATAATCTATTGGTCACAATTTTTTTTTTCTTTTTTGGCTAGTAAGAGAAATAGAAAAAGACAAAACAACACAGATCTAAGAGCAAAAAGGTCCTAATAGCCAAAGGCATTTATTTCATTTCATGTATTTGTTTTCTTCCGATCATTCAATTTTTTCCTAAGCATCATTTCCGATGGTGGAGTCACTCCTTGCTTAAGGAATAAAGGTTCTAGAAGAAAATTAATAGTATTGGGATATGAACTTGTGACCTTTTGAGTATGCCACAGCACTTTTAATCAGAAATACTGGCCAAGGGCTCTAAGTAATTACCATTCTTCAGATGATTGGCAATAATGTAATTAAAGCTTACTTGCAGTTCTCAGTAGTTGAAAGGGGTAAGTTGTAAATAAAGTATCACCCTGTGATTTGAATTCCACTAGGAACAAAAGTTTTTGGCACATGATGAGTTTTAGACAATTAAAATGCATCAGACCTCTCTTTCCTAATGATGAAAATAATAACTGCTCTTGTAACTTATCATTAATTCACATTATTCGAAATTCTCAATTGTAATATGCCTTGAATTTATCACCATGCAGGCAACAAAGGAGAAATCAGCCTCCTGGTTCTTAATACAGAAATAGTACTTGCTTTCTTTGCAAGATTTTGAGTTTTGAGTTTGTTGCTTTCAGTTGTATCTCCAATCTCCTTTCCTTTGTGTACTCCAATACAATTTCAGAATACTGAACTGTATATTATGAAAGATAATGCATTATTTATCACTTCTCTGCCATAATTATGTCTATATTTTATTCCAAGCTCTTTCACCCTTCCATGCATTTTCATATGCTATTCCCTCTGTTGACATATCCTGAATGTTAAAAAATGATTATATAATATTCCACACATAAAAATTGTTGTTTATGTAATTCTAACATTTATAATCCTAAAAATCTACTCTAATACTAGGATATTCAGCACTACTGAACCTATCTCTGATTTTTCTCTTATCCCACAACTTTGGCTCTCCCACTCCCTCCAAAGGTAATGTAACCACATCAGACCAATCAGGTTTAACTTTCTATGGAACAAAATTGTGAGATGTTTTTCAGTTGCCATGGACCCCCAAGTTGAATGTCATGTAACCTGAGCAAGCCTAGATGAACCAAGTGTGCAATCATGGGCAGAACCTAAGTGCTAGTACCAAGGAGTAGAGACTGAATTAAGAAGCAGACACCGCATGACAGGATCCAGGATCTAATTGCATTGACCCCTGGTGTTGCTCCATGGCAGGATTCGGTTAAAGCATCTCCTGGCATCACCCTGTCGAAAGATCCAATCAGATCATGCTTCATTACCTGTGACAGTAAAGACTGTTCTATCCCCTAGCTCTGGAGGACAGATTTGCATCTGACTCCTGTCTCCTTATTTTGGCCGCCCGACAAACCTTTCTCTCTGCAATACCTGGTTGTGCGAGGTAAGTGAACCCAGTTTGGTTCAGTTACAGTAATCACTAGCTTGAGTTTTGAATTTCTCATTGCCTTACTTACATTTTTGTATTTTTATCAAATATTTATGTTTCAATAAACTTAAAGTTTTCCTGGTGTTTGAGCTTTACAAATTAGTATCTTTTTTTATGTTGTCTTCTGAAACTTCCTGAAACTCAGCATTTTTTCCTAATATATATCTTTTAGCTTGACTCCTTGCCAGTCTTGCAAAATCTTATTAATCCTTTAAAACAAAACTCAAAATCACCTCCTCCATGCAGTCTTCTCTAAATCCCCAGGTAAATTTAGCTCCTCTCCATCTGTGTATCCTTGGCTTTTTGTATGTAGCTTGATTGTAACGCACACCATAATTGCCCTGACAACTTCTGATGCTCTTAATATTTACTTGTAGGTTAAGTGTCTCACAGAACAAATTTGAACAGATTTGTAATTTTAAATATTTAAGTACTGTAATTTTAAATGTTGAAATCCATGTCTAGAATATAAATTCAGAAATAATCACCAAATCTTTTATTAGTAGACATTGCTCCAGTGCTTAGTAGACCGATAGGATGGAATGAGTCTTTCTAACCCTCAGCTTTCTCAGGTTATGCAAACAGGTGGTTTCTCTAGCTGAGAAGCCAAAGAAATATGTGGGAGCCAGCCCCCGAGATGATCCCAATGGTCCTCAACTCCTGCTCTTCACACTTGCATTGTGTCAGGTTTCTATCAGGTTGCTGTACCAGAATACTGTAGAAGTAATGGTATTTGACTTCCAATGTTAGGCCATAAAATATATCCATGACTTCCATCTTCTCTCCCTCTCTCTCTCTGTCTTCCTACCCACCCCCCTCTCTTTCTCTCATTAATTGCTCTGAAGAAACCAGAGCTGTGTTATGCAAAGAGGCCTATGGAGAGGCCCATGTGGTGACAAATTGAGGCTTCCTACCAACAGCCACATGAGTGAGCTTGGAAGTGGATTCTCCAGCTCCTTCAGATGATTGCAGCCCCAGCCAACAACCGTATCCACGAGACACCCTCAGCCAGAACCACCTGGCTAAGCTACTCCTGGATTCCTGACCCTCAGAACTATGTGAGATAATGAATGGTTGTTATTTTAAGTTGTTAAGTTTTGGGGTAATTTTTTTATGCAGAAATAAAGAAGTATTATGGGATATTTTACCAACTTAGCTCTTCTCCATTTGGTTAGGAATAGAAAATAGGAAAGAAAAACTGAAAAAAACTGAGTAGAAAGAAAGCTACTCTGAAGCACCTGAGTGTTTGTACGGTAATCCTGAGATGAAAAGGGGACTTAAACATTGTCCAATCCGACCACCTCTACATAAACTGAAAGATCTGGCATAACCCTAAGTTGGAAGGAAAGTCTGTGACTGAAAATTTCCAGAGCTGGAAATATCGTCCATTTCCTGTCTCGAATGTTTTCTCAAATCTGTAAAACTCAACACCTTGGTTGCACCTATGGCACTGCTTTCTTTGCACTTCACCAAAAAGAGTTCCACTCTCTAAGTGGTCAGGAAAACTTGTGGTTCCTGCCAGAGAGCCAGAGCAGTCTGGTAGACAGGTCTGAAAAAAGAACAGAAAAGAAACACTATTTATTGAGCATCTATTATGAACCACAAATGTCACTGAATTTGTCATTGAAATGTCATGACTTATACATTATTACTCTTCCTTTACAAATAAAGCTCTCAGATGGAACTTGCTCGTCAGGCAGCCCAGAGGAGGCAGAGTTGGTGTTTACATTCCGGGGCCCAAGTCCAGACAAGAGTTAGGTCACGTCTTTGCAAGACAGAAGATGATTTTGGGTGGGTTTTCACAAATCTCTTTCCAACACTACTGCTCTTCCATGCAGCCTCACAGGCTTGGTGCCCTCATCTTGCCTTCTCCCTGCCCACCATTCCTGCCCTCAGTAGCGCACCCAGGTTTAGCTGCCCCTGAGTGCCTCAAGCTCCAGAATGATCTTCTCGTTCCTCTTCTAGATGCTTTCTCCCAACTGAGTCAGACATCATTTGACGATAAAAAATGTTTATTATTGCAATCGTTTATTACTTGCTTACCATTGCTGGGCAAATGTAATGCAATGCAGTTACAATTATGAGTAGAATTTATCTGTATGTCAGGTAACTTTTATTTTTATTTGAAGGTAAACCTAATTTAATTTCATACATGTTCAGATTTCTGATGTATTTTGTTGTATATAGTACTATTACTGTGTCCCAACACCTGATGAATTAAAAGAAACAAAATATTTTGTATAAAGTGTTACAAAAGTAACAGGAAAAAAATATCAGTTAATATTCATGTGTGGTGAGTAGAGTACTAGGTACTTTATGTGGGTTAGTTTATCTACTCCTCACCATAGGTTTTGTTAATATCACTGTTATACAGACTAAGACACTAAGACTTGCATAGATAATGGAACTTGACCAAAGATACACAATACGTGACAGAAACTTATTTATGCTCCTATACATCCTGGGCCCACAACCAAGAATTCAGTGTGGTGAGAAAATGGATTCTCTACTGTTGTCCTAAATATCTTCTCAAGGCTCCAGACTGTGTATCCCAGGCGATGAGGGTCAGCTTCTCAAGCCACCTTCAAAGAATATAGCTGTTGCTATATTCTTATTATAAGATCTCTTTCTAGAAGTTTGTAACAATAACAGTAACAATGGAATTAATACTAAACTTCATCTTTTAAAACTTACTATGTGTTTTAGTTTGCTCAGGCTGCCATAACAAAATACCACAAACAGTGTGGCTTAAGCAACAGAAATTTATTTTCTCACAGTTCTGGAGGCCAGAAATCTGAGATCAGGATGTTGGCATGGTTGGGTTCTGGTGAGGGCTCTTTTCCTGACTAATAGATGGCCGCCTTCTTGCTGTGTCCGTACATGTTGAACAGAGAGGGAAAGCAAGCTATCTGCAGTCTCTTCTTACAGGGCACTAATCTCATCTACTGGGCCCCACCCTCATGATCTCATCCTAATTATCTCCCAAAGGCCCCATCTCCAAAAACATTGGAGGTTAAGGTTTCAACATGTGAATTTTGTGGGGACACAATTCAGTCCATAGATATTTCTCAGTCCAATTCTGGTTGCTCAAAAAAAGTTGTTTTTTTTTTTTTTTTAAATCATTTTCATTGCTTCTAACTTTTAATTAAGTCTAAAGGTCTTAGCAAAGAAGTATTTTCCAAAGTGTATTTTCCAATATTGCTATAATTAGGAGAAAGGTATGGTACATAGACATGAATTTTTAAAAATTGCATTTCAAAACATTTCTTTGGCAATTGAGGAGGTTTGCTGGGAATGTTAGGACTATCTGTTTGCATGTGGTTAAGTTTGAAACATGCCACTAGTGTACACTAATAAGGCACAATTAAACGCTGGGCACTTAAAATATGAGGAAAACAAATTACCATCTAATATGTCTCCAAAACCAGTAAAAGTATTTTAAAAAATATGCAAGTATCAAACATACATAGTTTTTAATTGAACAAATACTTTAGAAGTTAGGTCCATGTTAGCCAGGTAAAGTGGAAAACCTAGGAAAATATTTGGATAATTAAGGCCAAAGTACACTTTTTATTCCTTTAGTTTACAGTTTGAATATGAAATCTGTATTTAGTGAATTAGACATGTCTTCATTTAATTCAGAAAAGTCTTGCTGAAAAAAAAAAAAAAAAGCAAGGGTGGATATGGCTAATTGCACCATGAGAGAAACAAGGACTTTTTTGTTTCCTCTCCTGTTGAGCTTAGTTAAGATTTTAAGAACATTCTCAGCTATGTTCCATGTTATTTATTTATGTGTGGTTTATCTGTGCTATACTTTCCCCCTGGGAAGCTCGGTCTCACTGCTCAGGTTAATTCTGGAGGCCCACTTGGCTGTCTCTATGGCTGGTGTATAAGAGACCAATTTTAGTGACTACTTAAACAAAAGTAATCAGATAAATTGCAAAGACACTTTTCAGGAACCGATCTAACTTATTTGCTAGATTATTGCTTGTACTACTATTTGAATAACAAACATTATTATTTGTATAGCAATTCTGGTAATTCATGTGATAACATCCAGACCAGCAGCAAACATATAACATATTTGTTTAAAAATTACTAATTACTTATGTATCAGAAACTCTATATAGAATTATTGAACTATTGATAAACAATTTATCATAACATGTAATTGATTTTTCTACCTTGTGTCAGAAAATATAAAAGTCTGGGACTCCAGAGATAAATCATACAAGGCCTTTGTTCTTAATTTAGGAACTCACAGTTCAGTGACTCTGAGCTCTTTTGAGCTCGTAAGCTTCTCAAAGAATCTGAGAAACTATGGAACTTCTCCTGAGAAATATGAATGCATTAACAAAGTATTGCATGTGATTATGGAATTATTTTTACCCTACTTAATTCCTTTAAGACTACGGTCCCCAACCCCCAGGCTGCGAGCCGCACCACAGACCTCCACAGCAGCCGCTGGAAAAATTGTCTTCCATGAAACCATGAAACTTAGGAACTGCTCCCCCCACCAGCCACACAGTAGGAGGTGAGCGAGGGAGGCTTCATCTGTATTTACAGCTGCTCCCCACCCCCCTACTGTCGTGGAAAAATCGTCTTCCATGAAACCGGTTCCTGGTGACGAAAACGTTGGGGCCCACTGCTTTGAGACATATTGGGGTCCAAACTCTCAGTTATAAGATGAATAAGAACTGGGGATCTAATGTACAGCATGATGACTATAGTTAACCTTACTGTATTGCATACTTGAAATTTACTAAGAGAGTAAATCTTAAGTGTTCTCATCACAAAAAAAAAAAAAAGAAAGAAAGAAAAATGGTTAATGGTGAGGTACTGAGGTGATAGATGTATTAACTAAGTTGATTGTGGTAATTATTTCACAATGTGTGTGTGTGTGTGTGTGTGTGTGTGTGTATGTCTATGTATACTCATCACTTTGTACACCTTATGCCTTACATGTATAAACAAAAAAAGACAAACCAGATTTAAAATCCTGACTCAGCTATCGATTGTGTAAAATTTAGTAAATTATTAAACTCTCCATGATTCAGTTTCTTCATTTGTAAAGTGGGTCTGTCATCACTTATTATGGGATTGTTGATAGGTTAAATAACATTGCGTATATGAAATATTCTGCACAGTGACTAAAATATAGTTTAGTGCAAAGAGTGGTAGTTTCAGCAACAATAAAACAACTACTTCTACTGCTGCTTATAATTTTATAATAAATAGTCTCTACAACGAACTTTCGAGGGAGATACTAAATTACATGAGAAGACACTGAAGCTTCAGTACATTGGATTACAAAAGTCAGAAGCCTTTTATGTATCAGAACAGGTATGTTAAATATTAACATCAACCTTGACTTCATCAAAACTAGTGTGCCAACTGGTTATATATGGTCACCATACACACACGTGTGAGTGACAGAGTTGAGAAATACACTAGGATCAAGTTTTGGAGAGTTTCGAATACTAGGTTTAAGAGTGTGATCAATATGTAGGAGACAACAGAATACTATGAAAGTTTGATGCTGAACTTTGCTATTTCTCACTATTAAATTAGAGTTGGTCATAACTCCTTAACCACCAAATTCCATGTAAAAGTTATTTCATATATTATTCTCATTATTGCTAAAACAGCAAAACTTAACCTAGATTTTGATTTCAATTTTCAAAGTACACTAGTTACGATTTTTAAGTCCATTTAAGATTCATAGATAAATATTTCACATTATTTTCACATAGTACCTTAAATTGGATTTTCTCTGCCAATTTTGTGCTTAACTGCATGATGAATAATTAGCACGATATGGTACAAAAATTTGTAAAATGTTTCATTCATTTGCTTCATTCACTGGCACATCTAGCTTGTAGCTCCCATACATACTTTGCTATATCCTTCAAGCACTTTGCTGATATGAGCTTATCCACAAGACAAGTGCTTAAAAGGCTTACTGTAACACCACTGATACGGTGCTGCTCTACACAAGTGCTGACTTACAACAATGAGATGCGTTAGCTGTTTTTGAGGAAGGGCATTGGGCTTGCTGTGATGCAAAGAGGCAGGACTGGAAAAGGCATGGCCTCTCTAAATAGCATACACAGCTGCAAGCTCAAGGTCATTCTTTATGTGCATGCTGTGGAGAAAAATGCTTCTGTTTCCTGTCAGCCTGTCTATCAAAACTTTCATAAACTTGGAAGCCAGTATATGCTTGCATATGAGAAGAATAATTGGCAAAATATTTAACATATTTTGTTCACAAAATTCCTGCTTTTTCAGCATGTTTGGGCACCAGAAACTTTTTTATTGTACATTGGAAAGGAACATTCTGATCATGACACTAAAGAAAGAACTCTGATTAAAGCATAAATAAAGGGTGATTTACATAGCAATTGAATTTGGGATGTGCTCTGTGGTTTACATTTTACTTATGACCAAGATAGCCCTACCTTTCTCTTCAACTTAACTAAACTTTAGATAAGTTTCTGCCAGACTATGGGCTCCTCACTTCCCTTTTCTTAGAGCATTTACTTTAGGAAACCTGCAATTATAAATTCTTCTCTGCCTCTTTAAGATGCAAATCTCATAGCCTCTAACTAGTTTCACAACCTAGGAATGTCTTTCTCAGGGACTTGGGAGTATCCTTTTGAAATGTAATCCTAGAGCAGGAGCAGGATAGGTCCCCTATCTCCCAGTCTCTAAGAGAAGGCAGGAGCCTCATTCTGATTAGTGTCAAATAGCAAACAAAGATCTCCTAATCACGTTGATCAAACTCCTCTTTATACTTATTAAGGATAATCATGATTATATATCCCCAAGAAAATACTGGAGAAGTATTTTTAGGCTGTGGACAGAAGGAGCCTAAGGAACTGAGACAGTGGGTCTCATTTGGGCACCTGGAGAGGCCAATGTAGTTTTCTGGTTCATTTCCATCTCCTAAAGGAGAACAAAAATCAGAGTATGGTTGGGTTAAAATTACTGGCTCTTGAGGACTAGAATAGAGATTTTCACAGAAGGAGTATACAAATTCCAACATCAGGGATGTACCAAGGGAGAATTAACAGGAAATCAAGTGAAAAAATGTCATAGGAAGACCCAGATAGATATAGCTGTGTATTGAGTCACTAGAGTGGGTGTGCATGGCCCTCAGAGTAAACCCATACAGTTTCTCTGCACCTGGAATATGTTTACATTGGGTAAAAACAACTGACCTATTTTCAAGTACAACTGCTTGTTTTCTGAAAGTAGGAAAAAATTAAAGAATTAGAGAATTTAAAAGTTGGAGGAGGATAGAATTTTAGTTCTTTGCCAAATTTTGCTTTTTGTCAGTTCATTGCCACCTGGTAATTCATTTTTGTCATGTTATAGACCTGATGGTTTAAGTATGGATAATTTTCATTTTCAGGGAATAAAAAAAGCAAAAGCAAACAAAAACAACCCTCTATACCCATGTATTTGTACAGAGATTTATTAACAACTTATAAATAAATTTGTTTTTAAAAAACATTAATATATAAACAACAACAGCAAGTAAAGAGGCCATGATGACTTCATCATGAGTCATCAGATCTCCTGACGTTTCCCTTTTTTCCCTAACTGAAGCTCTTCTCTGGAAGAATCTATTTTGTCTTAAAAAATCAGAAAAGGTGGGGTTTCTTTAATATTAATTTTTTAAAGGAGTCTTTTAATTTTTGTTTTTTCTCTAAAGCAAACCTCCTTCTTCCTTTCACCAGTCTGCATTTTTTTCATGAAGATACTTAGTTGTATAATTAGACCAAAATGTGTATATAGAATAAAAAAACAATTACATGCCTTAGTACCTTAACACAATCATGTATTTTTTTCAGAAGGCTTCCTATGTATTAATATATATCTTTATATTTTTTTCTTTTATTAACAGCACACTATGACCCTTATACTTGCCACTGGAATGGTTGGTGTTCGTTCACCTTGCTGGACTACAGAGTGATTACGTAGAGCTTGAAATCAACAACTCAGGAATATCTGACAAAGAAGTAATTTATTTTAAATAAGATTTTCCAAATTGATTAAAGCTATTTATGCTAATAAGAAAAGATAACTGTATTTGCCTTTCTGTAGTTCTCCTTCCAGAACAGTCATTTGAGCTCATATTTGTGCTCTAACGAGTGACATAATATGTGTAAAATTTTGTTCAATCAATAAATTATCCTGCATATATGAATAAAAAAAATAAAATGTAGAAGCACAAATTTGATAACTATTTGTGCAATCAATATTAGTGAGGGTTAGATTAACCAGTTTATGAAAATATTTTAATAAAATAGTGAGCTCGAAAGTAGACATTTATATGGTACATATCAATAAAATCAGAAGATTCATGCATGGCCTGGTGTTCACATAGCAAATTTTGAAAAATATTTCTAGATCTTGCAAAAGGATGTGATGTAACCTGAATGTCTTCCTTATTTGCTTTCTTTAGTTTGCCTATAGAGTGGTGAAACTGAAATAGCAGGATAAAAATGGAAGTGAAAATGAAAGGACATTTCTTTTTTTAATGATAGATATGCTTTACATCAGGCTGTGATTTATTCAACATATTCTGTAATTAAAACTCATATTTAAATTATTTCAGCACAGGTTCAGCAAGATATTTTGTCTCATTTTTATTTTGTAAGCAAGTATTTGAAAGGCCAGGGTTTTAGCTTAGTAGTTGGCAGAATATTCTGTTGGCAATGAGGTGAAAGAATTTCAAATGTTCTGAATAATGTTTTCTTTCTAGGATACATGACTTAGAAGGAAACCATAACCTAAATGTCTTGTAGTGTATGTGTGTGTGTGTGTGTGTGTGTCTGTCTCTGTGTGTGTGGTGTGGTTTGTAAATAAAGCAATGAATAAAGCACCTATGTTTCATAATTTTTACAGATTCTATGAAAATAAATTTGTATAACAGCTTCACTGTAGTCTTGGAAATTTCTTCCAGCAAACAGGAAGCCTTAAAAATGTACTGAAATATTGACTAAAAAAAAGGCAAGGCTTGTAAATCCCTGATTTTGAGATTTCTTTTACTTTTAATTTATGTCCTAATTGCAAAGGACCTAATTAATTGGGAAGTGGTTTCCTCATTTACTAAAGGGGAATGAAAATTAAAATCCATGAAGTACCCATAATAGCCCAGACACTCAATCCTCACAAAAATCCCTTCAGGTAGATATAATTACCCCCATATAACACTTGAAGAAACAAAGGTTTGGAGTAAATAACTTAAAAGCTGGTAAGTGGCACAGGCAAGTTTGTACCCAGGTCTGTTTGAATCCAAAGTCTTTTCCCTGTGCTGAATTTGACTCTTATTAATTTATTATTACATGCAAACACGCATACACACACATACACACACAAACACAAACTTGTCTTCAGTAAACTTCATCACCTAAACTAAGGTAGGAGACATGAATGTAACATGACACCAATGAAAAAGAAGAAAATCGATGCTGATGTCAAAAGGCGTATCATTTCCTTTAATGTTTGCTCATGCACTGTTAGCTTCCATTGAGTTTTGATCACATACAGCAAGAATTTATTGTCCACTGCATGCCCTACCAGTAATACAGACTATACACAGGAGAGATAAAAGTCTCTGATGAACTTGCTATATTCTGCTACACAACACCCACCATACCATACTGTACTAATGAGATGTTAATAAAACATCAGTATCATCAGAGTACTCCATTGCTCAAAATCCTAAAATAGTTTCCTACTACAGTTCAAATTACCCATTAAAAACTACCTTCCATAATGCGGTTCAAACTTTCCTGCTCAACCCATCTGCCACTATTCACCAACACATAGCTTAATTCTTAACAGTCCCTCTAACAAACTATATTAATTTTTATCTCTCACTTTTTTCATGCTGATACCCTACATATAAAGGCAATAAAGCATCTGTCTCTTTTCTGTCATTGTTTAAAGTTTTAGTATCTGCTTCATTGTGATTAAACAACCTTGGGCAGTCAATGTTATGAAATGAGCATTGAACTGTATATGAATGATTCCATTCATTACATCACATTACTTATTGCTGCAAGGAATATATCTTCTTCAGAGACAGAATTTCCCTCATGTTCACATATTCCCCCTGGCCTTGTCTTGTTCTATTTTGTTAGTCATCCTAACAGCAAAGTGACATTTACCAAAAGTTATTTTAGTTGTAGAGAAATAGAGGGTTTTTTTAATGCCATTAAATTACTCATGCACCCCTTTGTAAAAAAGTGGAAAAATGAAAGATTTTATATGTACATAATAATGTTTTAATACTTGAAAGCTTTGGAAAAACTCTTTAAAATATGATTTTTCAATTGTGGTATGCAAATAATTTCAGTAATGATGATATTGTTTAAGTTAGTCATTACTGCATAACAAATTAGCAGCTTAAAACAAAAGTCCTTTATTGTCTTGCAATTTCTGTGAGTTAGTAATATGAGAGAAGCTTAAATGGTTGTTTGAGACCAAGATTTTTCCTGAGGTTTCAGTGAACCTATTGGCTGGAGCTGTCAAAAGGTTTGACTAGGGGCGGCTCTGCTTCAAAGCCCAATCGGGAAGTGTTGGCAAGCCCTGGATCCTGCTATCTGTTGGACAAAGATGTGGTCCTCACTCCGTGAGCTCTTTTCATATGTTGGCTAAGTTTCCTCATGATATGCCATCTGGCTTCCTCCACAGTGACTGATGAGAGAGAGAGAAAAACTGCCTGAGATGGAATCTGCAGTCATTTATAAACTAATCCTGGAAGTGATTTACCATCACTTCTTCCATATTCTATTCATTAGATGTGAGTCACTTTGTCCAGCTTACACACAGGGCAAGGAGATTATCAAGGGCATGATTAGTAAGAGGTGGCTCATTGGCAGCCATCTTGGAGGCTGGCTACTACAGCATCAGTAACAATAGTGAATGCTACCATTTTGGAGCAATTTCTAGGTTTCAGATATTGTACTAAGTATTTGTATTTGTAATAACCATGGATGACACAATCTTCCATCTACATTTTCCCTATGAAGAAACCAACACCCAGAAATGGTAAGTAAATAACAAAGAATATTGCTAGTAACTGGCAGAACCAGGTTTCAAACCCAGTTGTATCATCTTCAAAAACAGCAATTTTTCTCTCCTTTAATGTTTTATCTTTTTTATCTTCTACAATAATGATAAATGATGTAAATTGTGATGAATTTTTTCCCACATACTGTTTTGGGAATTCATATTATTTGAGCATAGAAAAAAGAAGAATTGAATTATCTTGCTGTTAACTTTAATAAATTTGGTTCCAAGAGAAAATTACAACCTTCAAAAGCTGTCACTTTTCAACATGACTCTTAGATACAGAAAAATTATAGAGCAGATCTGATGTGCTAAATTCTGAAATGAAGTGTTTGAGTTCAGAATTCTCCCATGAATTATGAGAAATACAGGGTCTCTTCATCTTCGTCATGTACACTATGAGCTTTTAATGAGCCCTCCTCAGTTACTGTTCTACACAGGCTGGAGAATCAGGAGCTAGTGATGTTTAAACTGAACTTTAATGACTGAGTTATAATATTTGCCGATTTCTGAAGAACATACTTCAGAAATTTCATTCTGCAGAGTAGTCACATTCTTTACATTTTGTAAGTAATTTTGAGTCAACCTTTTGTATCTTTGACAAAGAGATTATGCAGATGTATTTTCAGAATAGTGATTCAAGTTCCAGTAACCAAATTTTTGCACAAACAAAATTATAGCTTAAAATAATGATGCAGAATTAAATGCAACACTTGGAACTTGAATTAACAATGTGACAAATATCATTACAAATGTTAATATAAAAATCTCATTATGCTTTTCCTTAATCATCATAGTTCCCATTATGATAACTATCATATCATCATCTAACATTAATTATAATCACTTTTTGTCATTTTGTATCCTGCTGACCTTCATCTTGTGATATCATCTTCAAGTCAACTATATAAAAAAAAGGAAAGAAAATGAATTGTAATTCATCATCAGTTTGTAGAACAATAAGAACAGTTTTCTTCTATAAATAAAATGGAATGCAAAAATAAAGAAAAGATAACTAATCAGAGCTTCCAGAATCAGCAAAACCTTTAAAAAGCAAGACACTACTGGACAGACATGAATAACACTTGTGGAAAAAATGTACATATAAAATATATAATTTTAAATTATTTTATAACATATGTTTCTTGGCAGCTAATTAGAACACTCCAACTCTAACAATATGTCACCAATTCTAACAAAAATAATAATATGCAGTAGCTTTCAAAACTCCAGAGTCTCCTTTGGGCCACTAAACTATTAAAGACACATAGCTTTTAGATTATTAAAATCATCTTTCTTCCTACTTACATAAATAAAGAGATTTTGTTTTTATTCCCTTATCCTTGGATATTCAATATCCAGGAAGTTTTAAATCCTCTTCAAACTGAAAGGTACTCAAATTCTTTTAAATTATATATCTAGAACAGATCTTCCTAAGAAACTATTTTTACCCAGGGAAGTGCCTGTATTTTCTATGCATTTTATTTTCAACTTTGTGATCCAGTTTTCTTTATATAATCGACTGATTATACTTTGTGGTCTTTGATATTATATATTGTTAAAGGTTTTTGAAAATCTAAATAATTTTAATCCATGCATCTCCTCTCTGTATGTTTTCTTAATTATCCTATCAACAGATTCCAATTAATTTGCCTGGTATTACCCTTTCTAAAGACAATATCACTGTTCCCCTAGTAACTTATTTAATACAAATGTTCTTTGTACCCCTCTGATGTTTTCTTCTACCACCTTGCCTGGCTAGATATTTGATCTGTTAATCTTTATTTTTCTGTCCCACCCTATAAAACACCTAGATCTGATGTCACTGATATATATGTAGGCATATATATATATAAGTATATATGTATACGCATATACATATGTATATTATACATATGTAACCTTATGTCTGGTCCTAAAATGTCATAAGACTGATAGCTATTTGATTTGTTATTTTTCAATCCGTTCATGTCTAGAGAAGTATATGAAAAGAATTTTCCCAAATAAGCTTTTCCATCATTAAAAAAAGGATAAGGGATAAATCTTTTCTTTTGCTGTAATTAATTCACTATCTCACAATCATTCTACTTCCTTCAAACTACTTTAAAGCCCTTTTATTAATCTTTTAGTCCTTTACAAGTTCCTAATCAAAGTTTATTTCAGCCAAACTTAATTCCACTACATGCATTTATTCATTACCCAAACATTTATTGAGTATCAGATTAAGCACATTGACCTGATTTCCAATGAGTTTAGTCTGATAGAGGAGACTGGTCCAATAAATTGAAAAATACAAACAGCAAAAATCACAGAGATATCGATTCAATAACCATATGCTTAGTACCCAAAATGTTGCAGACACTGTGGCTTCTGAGACCAGTAAGATAAGGTCCCAGTCTCGGTCTACAAATGACAGTAGGTATGTAAACAAGTTCAACGGTGTTTTACAAGTGTTGCAGATTCTCAGATAGAAGTATGTATAGGTAAGTGAAGGTTCAGATGAGGAATTTAACAGTTCTATTATGATTTCATCATGGGAGTGAATCTTGGGATTTGAAACTTGGAAGCAGGGTGATCAGTCTTGCGCTAATCAAAATGCCTGTATGAGAAATAATGAGGATGTGAACCGAGACAGAAGTGTCATGGATGGCAAAGGTGATGCAGCTTAACAGAAACTTAAAGATGAGAATCAAGGTGATCAATTTATTGTGGATAATGAGATAAACAGCAAACAAATCAAATACAAACAAACAAACAAACAAAAACCCCAGGATGACACCAGGTTTCTGGTTTGGACAGTCAGATGGATGTTGTCACATTAACAAAGGCAAAAAATATAAAAACTACAGCACGTCTGGAGACATGATAAGTTAACTTTTGAATTTATTCAGTTTGACGTCCCCAGGGGGCAGTGAAATCTGGGTCTGCAGAAGGAAAAGTGTCTTAGTAGTAAAGTTTTTACAAGTTTTTATTATATAAGTAGTTTAAGCTATGGAAGTAAATAAACAGGCATAAAAAGGATATAGAAAGAATACAAAAGAATGCAAAACAGAATCCATGGGTCAATATTTAAAGAAGTGTGGAAGAGAAGGAAATTATGAGGAGTAACTTGGAGTAGTTCAAACAGTGGATCACAGAGCGAATAGCTTACTGGGAAGTTAAAAAGAGTTAAAAGTCTTTATAGAGCAGAGGTTAAGTAAAAGTAGATGTTAAGAAAGAGATGACCTAAAAAAGGTTCATGGATTTGGCAACTCAGAAGTAATGCTGACTTCTGACAGGTGGATGGTAAATTTCAGTTGAAAGAGTGAAGGTGAAGTAAAGAAATAGAGGTATTAAGCACTCCAGGAAGTTGCCTGAAAACTGGAGAGGACTGCCCTATTGTATGGGTAGCCATGTCTTCCTCAATTTAATCACATTAAAATTTTTAAGTAATTTCTTTCATTAATGTAAAATGTACATATTACAAAATTGCACGAATCCTAAGTATACAGGTCAGTTAATCATCACAAATTGAAAAATATATGCAATCAATTCGCACATCAAGAAAGAGAATGTTACTAATAATCCATCTACTTGTGTCTCCCTTCCTGGCCACTACATCCCAAAAGGAACAGTTATCAGATTCCTATCACCAAAGCTTAGGTTGCTTGTTTTTGAACTTTATAGTAAAGAAATCAAACTGTATATTCTATTCTGTAAATAGCTTTTTGAGAGCAAACATATTCTGGCATTCATCCACGGTTTTAGTATTCCATTGAAAAAATGATAATATAGATTATTAATCTTTTTTGTTGTTGATGGACATCGGAGTTGTTCCGGTTGGGGCTATTGAAAAGAGTGCTGCTATGAACATTTTACTGCATATCTTTTCATACACACCACACACACCACACTACACTCACAAACACCCACCCATTCCCACATACACAATAAAATGCTCATTAATTGAAAATGCATATATTCAGCTTAGTGTCAAATAGTTTATATACATATATATACACATCTATCTATCTATCTATATATATACATGTATGTATAAAATAAATTTTTCTCTTCTTCCAGGACTGTGTGAAACTCCAACTGTTCCACATTCTCATGAACAATTACTATAGTCAATCTTTATTAGCTATCTCACTGTGGTTTTGCTTTATATTTTCCAGATGATTAATGATGTGGAAAAATTTTCATATGCTTATTTGCATATTCTTTTTTGTGACATGCTTGTTCAAGTATTTTGCCCATTTTTATATTGGGTTAATTATTTCTTTTTGACATGCTGGAGTTATCTATACGCATCAAGGACTGTGAAGGGTTTGAGACTGTACCCTATTTGAAAGGTCAGAAGTTAGCCTGCCACCATTTTATGGAATGCTGGAAGAGGACATGAGGTGCCTGGGCCAGAGAGAGAGGACCTTATTACTCATGGCAGAGTAAACATCATGAGCATCATTATATTTGCATTGGTTTTCCTTTAGCCCAAGTCCCCTGGGGGTAATGTGCATGTATGCAGATAGATGTCTGCATGTTCAGTGTGCTGCATTAAAAAAATCTGAGATTAAGGAATTAAAATATTTTATAAATGACAGTAAGCATGCCTGATCTTTCTTCCAGAGGAAGGTATTATGCTAATTATACTGGGTGTTATGTTAATTATACTGGGCAGTAAGTTCTTTGTTCCAGAGGATTTGCTATCTGTATTCTTCAAGGCTATTTGCTATTCAGACAGTGTAAAAAGTAGCCCAGAAAAAAAGAGTAGTGAGTACCTTACTTACAGGCTGCACAAAAATGTAAGAACTTTATAAAGAACTGTTTTCCAACAATATGTTCTGTATATGATTCCTTTACATATAAGCATCATAAATACCTATTCTGAATAAATATGAGAAATAATGAGGATGTGTACCAAGACAGAAGTGTCATGGATGGCAAAGGTGATGTGGCTTAGCAGAGATGTGAAGATGAAAATAATAACTTGTTATTAACTCCAAATAAATAACTTTTTTCCTACTCTTACTGGTGCTTTCCTTTTAAATGAACAAATGATCTTAATAATAATGAAGTCCGATTTATTATTAATGCTTTTTTTTGTTTACTGCTTAAAATATTTTCCTGGGTCATGTTTTAGATTTTGATAGTTTTAACTTCCACATTAAAATGTATGATGTGAGGTTTGGGGTCAACATTCATTTTTTCTATCCATATACATATCCAGTTGAAATAGAACTATTTGCCAAAAAGACCATATTTTCCCTACTCCATTATTATATTATGACTGTCATTAAACAAGGAACTACTGATGTGTGGATCTATTTCTGGATTTTCTATTCTGTTTCATTAATAAAGTCCCCTTATCAAACCTTATGCCCATATATCACTTTGGTGATTTTTGTTGCTTTACTAAAAGCACTATAACTGCAAATGTAAGTTTTCTATGGAAGTTTTTCCTTATTCAAGACTGTCTTGGCTATTCACAGACTTTTGCATATCCATCTGTCAGAAATCATTAGGATTTATTCTAGTGTTTATCTGTTACTAACAAATATCTTGTATTTTCATTATCTGAGAATTGTTTATTTTGCATTCATTTTTGAAACATTTTTGCTGGAAGAGAGTTTTAGGTTGGCTTTTACAGGTTGAGTATTCCTTATCCAAAAATTTGAAATTAAAAATGCTTCAAATCCAAAACTTTTTGAGTTTCAAAATGAATGAAATGCTCATTGGAACATTTTGTATCTCAGATTTTTGGATTAGGGATGTTCAACTGGTTAAGTATAATACAAATATTCTAAAATCCCCTCCCCCCACCCCGGCCAATCTAAAATCTAAACACTTCTGGTCTCAAACATTTTAGATAAAGGATATTCAATCTGTACTATCTTTAAACATGTTAAAATGTCATATAATTGTCTTCTAACTTTCAATGTTAATGTTAAGAATTCAGATACCAATGTTATTTTTTCTCTCTTAAGCAAATGTACATTTTTTTATTGCCTCTTTTGGACACATTTAAGATGTTTTCTCTAGATTTCACTACTTTTACTATGATGTGTCTCAGTAATTGTATTCAATCTGATTGCAGTTCAAATACTTCTTTATTCAGTGGTGTGATGTTTTTCCTATGTTTTGGAAATTTTCGTGAAATTTCCTCTTAAACATTGCTTTTATTCTTTATCTCTACTTTCTCCCTTTCCATTATCTTAATTTCGTAAGTGCTGGATATTTTTCATTGTGCCCTATTTGCATGCCTCTTCTCTCTCTCTCTCTCTCTCTCTCTCTCTCTCTCTGCTCCCAGGGCCCTCCCCGCAAACACAATTTCTCTGTGCTTCAGCCTGGGTATTTTCTAGATGCTGAAAGATAGATACTGATCTATCTTTGCATTTATATATCCTCTCTTCAACTCTGCCCACTCTTCTATTAATATATCTATTGAGTTATTAATTCAGTTATTGTATTTTTTTAGTTCCAGTGTTTCAATTTTGTCCTTTGCAATATATTCCATTTAATTGTTGAAATTTCCCATTTTCTATTTCTTAGACATATTTGTTACAGTTATTTTAAATGAATATGAATAATATATGAATAATAATATATGATTAATAATTTCAATACTTGGATCTTCTCTGCATGTGTGTGTGTGTGTGTGTGCGTGTGTGTGTGTGTGTGGTGTGGGTGTGTGTGTACATGTGTTGATGTTTTCCTCTAGGCCCAGTTCTTTTGGACGCCTGGCAATTTTTTACCAGTATGTATAAAATGTTGGGAGGAATGATGTTTTTATCTAGTGAATATTCATCCTATCCTCTTATAGGTACCTAAAATGGGGGAGGTCTAGTTACATTTTCTTTAAGACTCTATTCCTAGGGTGTGACTCCAGATGTTCCAACTGGATGAATGGTGTGTTTACCCTGCTAATCATCATTAACAGGGCTTATATTCTAATCTTTGTATCCTCGCCACTGTGAGCCAACTTTGTTCTGTGTTTCAGTGGCTTTTTGATAGGCTCTTGTTCTTGCATCCTGTGCAGTTTATGAATTTGGTAACAGCCTAGATCAATAAAGAGTGTTAGGATTCACTTCTTGGTGCTTCCCTACTCTCAGGTATCTTGGCCCCCTAATCCCGGCCTCCTTCTTGGCCTCAAACTCCAGTTTGTTGTCTCCTTATCTCCATTTATATATCCTCTCTTCAACTCTGCCCACTCTTCTATTAATATATCTATTGAGTTAGATTCCTAAAAGTTCTGGCTTCTTTGCAACCCTGTACCTGAAGTCTTGATCAAAATTGGCAAATGCTTTAAGATCGCCTACTGTGTAAGCTCACTTTTCTTTCTCTGGTTCCTTTTTCACCAATATCTTCACATCTCAAGTCTTGGATCTCCTGGCAGCTCTCTAATGACTTTGAACACACACATATATACATATACACACATACATATGTTATTTTATCTGTCTTTCCTTGATCTCAATGAAAACAATGGTTTGCTATAAGCTCTGCCATTATAGTCAATTTTTAAGGTACACTCAATCACTTTTTTTTGACTTTTCCAGTGAGCAATAAATGAATTTTTAAATGTTTCTGATATTTTAAGTTATAAATATATTTTTTTGGAAATAGAAATTCTTTTATTCCCCTAAATTATCACTAGGTTATTTTGGCACAAAATAATAAATTTCTTCACTTATAGCCTATTGTTCAGATTCTGATATTTTGTATGTCTCATTTGTTTTCTTTTTTTCTGTAGATAAATTCCTACACATTCTCATAATGAGCACATTGCTTGGCTAGGAAGTTCTGCCTTGGCATTTCTCATAAATTGGATCTGAATTTTCCTGAAGACTTGACTGGGATTAGAGGGTCCACTTCAGTGTAAGTGGCTCACTCATGTAACTTGCACATTGGTGCTGGCTGTTGGTGGAGATCCACCGCCATTCCGGTCTTGGTATATCGTTTGTGTTTCTATAAAACATGGTACTGGACTGTAAAGGCAAATATCACAAGAAGGAGGGAAGGAGGGACAGAGAGAGAGTGAAAGAGAATGTGAGAGAGATAGAGAAAAAAGAGTGGGTGCTAGCTCCAGATGGAAACTATATCCTTTTTATGACCTAGTTTGAGAAGTCATGTAGCATCACTACCACCACATTCTATTCCTTAGAAGTGAGTCACTAAGTATGGTCGATACTCATTGGGAGAGGAATTAGACTCTATGTTTCAATAGGACAAGTGTCAAAATAATCGTGGACATATTTTAGAAGCACCACAATAGCCGCATGGGCCTTAAACTCAAATTGTAATTTATTCGATTATGGAAACTATAAAGATAAAATTAATCTGATTTCCACTGTTGTTATAAATAACATTCTACTGAATTAATTTTTTGTGAGATACTGAATATATAACTAAGTTCTTTATAATATTTTTCTATATTTTTCAAAAATCTTAATAACCTTACTAAGAATATTTCATAACATTTTGATTAGAAAGAACTGTTGCCTACAAGAACTCAGAAAACCAATTATTTCACATCAAAAATTAAAAAAAAGAAGCTAGATAAAATACTGTCTGCTAAACCAGACTCCATGCTTAAAGAAATTAAGAAATGTACTCTACATATTACAATAGAGAAAATTTAAAACTCCAGAAAAACAATTGGATGTACCATTCAAAAAGTCACGAAAGTTAAAATATCATTGAGATCAAATATGAATACTGGCCTCTCCTAAATTATCAATAAAATATTTGTGATGAACAGAGTAAATTTAATGCAACACTGAGGAAAATAACCTAGGACTGCCAGCCTGGTACCCAAATAAATGAAAAATACTCTCCCTAAGCAAGTTAAAGGGAAGTATCCTCATTATTCCATGTCAAAGAAGATAGTTTTCCTCTCTCCCACTTCCTGCAAATGACCAGTTGGGAGGAAAGGAGATAAACCATCAACATCTTTTCTATTTAAATATTCCTTACAAATTAATGAAAATAATTCAGTAGAATGGTCCCATGGGGACAAAGGCAGAAAATAGCCAATGAACATTCCCAAACACATACGAATGAATAATACATACAAAATATGTGCTCTTCAGTGTTAACAAAATAAGTAACACAGTGAAATTAAATTTTTATCCACCAAATTGGTCAAGGTGAAAAATCAAGTATTACTAGAGTTAATACTCAGGTGAGTAACGTGGAGTGGATGAGTTTGTGTGCTGTGCAGCCATCCTACCTGGGGATACAACCTGGATCCCCACCTATAAACAATTACCTTGGACACATTACCTAACCTAAGTATTTTTCTCTTTGTATTTCACTTTCCTCATCTACAAAGTTGCAATAATTACAGTATTTATATAACAGAGTTGCAATGAAGATTAAATAAAAATTTATCTATGCCACCTAACAGTACTTGACATCCAGTAGTACTATTATTATGATGATTTAATTATTATTTTTACCATTACTATCACAGTTATTGTTTTGTTTAGGGTCAATGGATTGTACACTCTTATCCACTGCTAGTAAGACTATAAATTATTTCTGCATTTTTTGAAAAATAATCTATCAATATATTAAGCTCTTATAAAAAGCTCATGTTCCTTGGCCAAATAATTATTAGAATCTATTCTAGAGAAATAACTAGAGTGCAACAGAAATTTATGTACAAACATGTTCATTACAGTATATCTAAGAGCTAAAATTGGAAATAACCTAAATTTTGGCCATTATAACAATCCTAATACATTATATTTGATCATATGGCAGAATATTATGAATCATTAGACATTAGTCATTAGATATATTTTAAAACTACATAGTCATTAGACATATTTTAAAACTATAAACAATACAATAACAATTATACATGTATCTGTCCAGATTTACATCTCTACTTTACCTAGCAATTAATATATCTCTTGAAGATAATGATTAAATCTATCAGATCTTGCAGTGGCTATCTCTGAGTGAAAGTATTAAAGGCAATTTTAATGATTTTCTAAGAAACTTGTTTTCTTTAAAATTTCATACAGAGAATGTATATTGTTTACATGACTAAAAATATTATAAACTATATCACAGTTAAAAATTACTATAAATTATTGGTTAAATATGCAATTATCACTGTAGTTACCAGGAGCAAACCTAATCTTTTAATACTTACTTCAATCTGTATTATTTGCCAGGTGTTGAAATAGATGTGTTACATTATATAATTTTTTTAAATGGTGGTTATACCCTTTAAATCTCTACTTTTTTTACTTCCCCATATATTATAAATAGAGAGACAAAGGCTAGGTCAGTTTAAGAGATGTTACATGCAGTAGAACTTATATCTTAATTGTTCTATGGTTAAAAGACTTGATATAGACATTGAGAAAAATATCACCTCGTTATCTGAAGACTCATAATCATTTTGTTCTTAATCTGTACAAACTGGAGATATAGATATTTAAGAGTGAGTGTCTGTCTATACTGGTATTTTTAAAGAATAAAGGTTTTGATGAAGCCCATTAGGTCAAGTCTAGTAAGTACAAGGCAGGAATCAGACTGCAATCTCTTGAATTAAAAAATCTAGGTAAATCAATGTTATATATCTAGGACAATCTGGGTAGGAAGTGTGGTGGCACCCAGAGCAGTACCATGGAAATAAAGAGGTTGAAGCTATTTAGAAACATGAAAGTAGTAATTTTTGATATGCTATTCTGAACCTTATCATGTGAAACCTACCTAAGCCAAAGAACATAAATATTTTCTGAGTATAAACTCTTAAGGCCCTGACAGAGATGGACAGAACCTTTAACTTGAGAGAAGAGTGTGGCGATATTGATCCTCATCCTATCATTATCCCAACCCTTCAGTGTTGGAAGGAAGAGACCATGTTCAGAAAAGAATGTACTAAGACTTGAAAATAAATCAGGGCAAATTAGGTTAGTTAAAGTTAAATCATATGAGTTGATAATAAACACTGATAAAGAGAACTATTTCCCAAAGCTTCCTCAAAGATTCTCTTCTTTTCTCCTGGTGTCTTTGGTCAAATGTGTTAAGAAATCTTTCTATTACTTGAAGTGCTTCTGTTACTTGAATAAAGTGATTGTTTTAGACATATTAAACAAATGCAAAATTTATGACTTATTCTGTTTGGAAGCTTATTCTGTAAGATATCTCTCCTCTAGTTTGATTTCATTTATTATTCCACAAGAATTCATTATGTTCTTAAGATAGTCAAGGAAATGTGTGACATGTCTTGTGGGCCACAGACTTCAAAGGAAGTTATAAAGTTATAAAGGAGAAAATAATTGGGAAAAAAATACTAAGCTGATTAAAGACACAGTCTTGAGGGCTGAGTAGGACTTTATGATAGAATGGGCAGGCATAAAATGCAGTCATTTTTTTTTTTCCAAGGCAGGAATTCATGAAGAAAAAATTAAGTGAGGATCAAAGAATAGGTACAGAAGAGAGCTGTGAAAATAACTACATAAACTGATTTCAATTTTGGCAAATTAAGATGCATGGCTATTTATTACATCCAGGGACTTAAGTGGGAAGTTTAAGCTAAGTTTAAAAGTAATTCAATTTCTCTGGATCCTCTTACTAAGAAATAACATGTATAACAGAACTGTACATTTCTCTAACATGTTTCCATTAGATAAAAACCATTAATACCGATTTGGCTAAAATTTTTGTCAGTAAAATTTTGCCAATAAAACCACACTCTCAAAACAGGTTCTAAATGAAAAGTTTCATTAGGTAAGAAACTTTTATTTTAAATAGGGATTATTTGCCATTGGTTTGATATATAATCATTAAAAAGTATTTAATATGCCATAAAATATATTTTTTGTTAGTATTTTTCTCTTCGGCACTGTCCTGAATAAGTAACCCTACTAGAACTAAATGATATTAAGTTTTCTGGAGTTAATATTCTATCCCACAGACATCCTTTAATAATAAAATCAAAATGTTCAGGTGGCTATTAAAATATCAGTATATTATGGCAGGTGAAAAGAAACTTTTAACAAGGTGTCATTTTTACTCAAAGAAAACAACTTGCATTACAATATAAAAATATACATATTTATTTATATATATTATATATAACTTGAGGCATATGTGTGTGTGTGTGTGTGTGTGTGTATGTATTTGGAAAATGTATACTATGAAATAGAAAAAATACTGAAATCTGGTTTAAAAAGTTAAGATAAAAAACAGAAAAAAGAATTTAGATTAGTTCATGTATACATATATAGACTACTATAATATGGAATACTCATATAGAATGAAGTTCCATTTTATATATGTAAAAATAAGTTGAAAGAAGTTGGGAATAAGTTGTTATTCTGAGATGTCTTATGTAATGATATACTACTTGAGACAACTTTTCAACTCTGAAATTGAATATATCAGTGTTTAATTAGAAAAGTTTTTACTTTCATGCATGGGAAAATTTAAAATTAAATATATCCAGGACACAATTTGAAACTTATTACAATTAAAAAAACCCTATAAATGGTGAGTTTAATAAATGTGAACTACAATTGCCACAGAGAAGTACTCAAGTGTTCTTCTTCCTCTCAGGTAGGATGTAGCTAACAGAATTATTACACAGAATAAGTCAAATCCTACAGTTTAAAAAATTGTTTATTACAAATGCTTATATGTTTTAGTTCATACCATAATATCCTTTAAATAAAATTCACTATTGCTTGTAGAGTGTTTTCAAACAGTATTCTACTTTTAATACCCTGTAATTCTCTAGTACAGTCATGCGTAACTTAATGATGGGGATAGGGTCTGAGAAGTGAGTTGTTAGGTGATTTTGTTATCATGTGAACATCATAGAGTGCACTTACACAAACCTAGATGGTATAGCCTACTTACACACCTAGGCAAGATAGTATAGCCTATTGTCCTAGGCTACAATCCTGTACAGCATATTACTGTACTGAATACTGTTGGCAACTGTAACACAATAGTAAGTATTTGTGTATATAAACATATCTAAACACAGAAAAGTACAGTAAAAATATAGTTTTACAGTTTTATAATCTTACGGAACCACTGCCCTACATGAAGTCCAACTGTTGACTGAAATGTCATTATGTGGTGCAAGATTGCATATATTTTGAAATCAATGATGGGATTTTGTCTTTGGTACTCTACGGTTACTCCAAAATATGTGTGTGTGCTTAGTTTCTGCTGCTTTGAATACAATGAGTGTCCTCTATTGGTGGATTTATATTTTTATTTCTAGGTAATTATCAATCAAGAAATATATTTTGCATATTACTCTTTATGCATTTTCTCAGTTCTCTTCTTCGGGGACTCCAGTTGTAGTATATTACATCCCTTGTCCGATTTTCCTTATCTCCTAACCTTTCTTTCATATTTTTCATCTTTTTTACTCTCTGTACTACAATTTGTGGATTTATTTACATCTATCTTTTTGTTCACTAATTATTTCTTCAACTAATCCTAGCCTGCTGTTCAGTCCAGCTATTATTATATTTTATTCTCACTATTAAGATTTTAAATTTCTATTTCTTAACTCTTGTTGGTCTTGTTTCATAGTCTCTTGATGCTAGTTCGTTTCTGTGATTCCATCTTTCTTCCCTAAAGATATTCTATCTTGAACTTTTTAAAGATATTCTATCTTAAAATTACATATATTTTTAATTTATAATTACAATATCTGAAATTCTTAAAGATTAATTCATTGTACTGACTCTCAGTCATGATGCTCTGTTTAATTATGAGATTAGTCATCCTTGATTATAAACTTCTATTTGCATGATATCCACCTGTGAAAAAGGCTGGGAGCCTAAATCCAGTATGTTTCCTGTAGAGGGGATATAGGGAGCTGTGGGTAGGGGAAGGTGCTACAAATCTAGGAGTATTTTGTCCATATGTAACCACCAGTATTTTAATACAAGGGCTTCAGATTCAACTTCCTCATCTTGGTCTCTGATTTTTATGTGTTCACTGCTCAAAACTTCAGTTTCAGCTCACTATTTTACTGACTTTTTGGAGGTATCCTTTACTAAATTTGATGCCAAAGTATTCAATAAAAATTATGCTTTATGGATTATCTACTACTTTAGTAGTAAGAAGGATCTTTGGAATATGTAGCCCTCCAGAACTAGGAATTTCAAGAATGTTCTTTTAAAATTTCTATGTGTTATTAGGTCATTAAATATGAAATGTCCAATTTCTAATCAAAAGTTTAGTTTATATCTTAAACAAGAAGCAGTACAATTAATTAAGGTATGCACCTAAACTATCAACACAGTTTTGCCATCTTAATGATAACTTGTTTATGCCAGCAGGAAAGAAGTTTGGAGAGTGACTGGTGATGAAATTGCAAAAGGCATTGTCTATAGCTTGTTGAGAATTGAATATTTTTCCTTGCAAGAAAGCCTGGAAGAAGTGGTAGTCAGTTGGTGCAAGGTCTGGTGAATATGGCGGATGACAGAGGGTTTCCAAGTCCAGCTGCTGTAGTTTGAGCAGCATTGTTTGTGTGACATGTGTTCCAGCATTGTTTTCCAAGAGGATTGGCCTGTCTTTATTAACCATCTCAGCTGTTTAATCACAAGCATCTTCATCATTTCATCCAATTGGTTGCAGTAGACATCCACTGTAATTGATTTACCAGGTTTCATGAAGCTGTAGCGGATAATACCAGCGCTGGACCACCAAACAGACACCATTAGCTTTTTTTGATGAATATTCGATTTGGGACTGTGTTTTGGCACTTCATCTTTATCCAACCATTGTGCCAAACACTTGTGATTGTCAAAAAGAATCCATTTTTCATCCCGTATAACAATATGGTGTAGAAATGGTTCCCTTTTATGTTGTGACAGCAAAGAAAGGCAAGCTTCAAGACAATTTCTCTTCTGATGCTCATTTAATTCAAATGGAATCCATCTATCCAGCTTCTTTACCTTGCCAATCTGTTTCAAATAGTCCAATATTGTTGGAACAGGAACATCAAACCTTGCTGCTAATTCACGCATAGGTTGTGATGGAATCAATTACACGGTAGCTTTCAGCTCATCATTATCCACCTTGGTCTCAGTTCACTCATGTGGCTCATTTTCAGGATTAAAATCACAAGAACAGAACTTCTCAATCCATTGACGTACTGTGTGTTCATTAGCCACATCCTTCCCAAACATTTTGTTGATATTTCCAGCTGTCTGCACTGCATTGGTTCCAGGACGGAACTCATATTCAAAAATAACGTGGACTTTTGACTTATCCACAGTTTCACAGAAATTGCTTAAAAAAAATTTTGAAAGATAATCACAAGCCAAAATGTGCATTTGAAAGACTGAGGATGTACCTTCACAATAAAAATAAAACTAGAAGTGCCAAAGTGAAATGTCAGAGACATCAATCATCACACTTAGTACTTAAGGAAATCAGGCATTTCATATTTAATAACCTAAACACTTCTTACAATCACTATTAGAAATGATTGAATTATATGTCTATTCTAGATTATAAAATTCTACTTTTCTTAAGATGGTATAGATCATTAATATTTTTATTGGAATTTTACATATTCCTCAGTCTTTCATTGGTTTCTATCATATAACTGGTAATAGCATGATCGATAAAATTAAAGGATCAATAAAATTAAAATTAAAGAACAAGCATATGAAAACACATATCAGATCTCTATGTTAACATCATATGTTATAGTAATGCTGAATGTTGAATCCAAAATTTGTTTCTATCTTTATATCATGTTATTAATAAATCATTGAAAATGTCATTCAGGACACATGATTTCTAAAACAACTATCATTTAAAAGAAATATTTTAAAACTACAGATATAATTTAACATTGCAAAGAACACATGTGTAGTTACTAATAGAATATATAAAAATATTATGTACAGTTTCTTCCACTGTCTCCTAGGAATTTGCATAGCACAGGTAAAAATAACAATAGTTAGCTTCATTTTTTTCTGCCTGGTGATTTATAGGATCTTTTTCTTTACTTATAGAATATATTAACAGATGTGATTTTATTAATTTTTGCAATGAATGAAATAACTTCTGAATTGTATACTATTGTCTCATTTCAGAACAAGAGATTTTTGTTATTAATATTATGTGTTTGCTTATTTCTTTTCCTTTAATTTTTCTACTCCTCCATCCCTTGGGAGAATCTTTAATTTTCCTTTCACATCATTTTATCTTTTCATGCTTTTCTTGAGATGGCTTACCAAGATTTTCTTCCACATGACAGATTCAGTTTTTATAATAATAACAGGTTTTCTATTCCTGTTCCATAGCAAGCTTTTAATGGGTATTTTGGGTTGTGTCCAATACTGTTTTTCTGGTTCACTTGATAAAATATTTTCAGTGACAGGCTTTTCTCCTGAGTGTTCGAGTAGATATTTCCTTTCCTAGATTTTGTAGTATCTTTTTAATAGCATCATTTTGTTATTGCTAACTACCTAAACTTGGGCAAGTTAACAAACCTTCTGCCTCAATTCCCTTGCCAAATGGAAGTAATTACACTATCTACTTTATGTATATTATGAGAAATGAATGAGTTGAGTAAATAAAACTAATTTAGAACAGTATCTGGGACATATTAAATGTGCAATTAAATTGACTCTTGCTATTATTTTTTATTGTTTTCTTTATGCATCCTTGAATGAGACTGATAACTAGAAGAAAGGGTTTTTAGATTACCTCCTGCTTTTCCTACTTTTCTTTTGCATGGTGGTAAAATAATCTTTTCAATTAAATCCTAGAAAGCAGGATGATATTCCATGATCTTAGCTCAATTTCCATCTCTCAAAACACATGCATCTAGCACAGCTTTGCCTAACAGAAGTGGAATCTTCTTCTATGCCCACAATCTTGTTTTCCGAAGCATTAAATCAATGGCAAAACTACAATCTCCACTGTGGATTGTAACAAGGTCTATTTCTGCTGCTTCCCTGATATGTGATCAGCAGATCGGGAAAAGGGGAGCTCTGGCAACATTTGATTGCAACTGAAGATGAGGGTTACGAATTAATTGCTTTAATTTTTCTACTCCTCCATCCCTTGAGAGAATCTTTAATTTTTAAGCTGGATTTATTCAACAGTTTTTCTATACTTTTTATCCTTTGCTTTCACATCATTTTATCTCTTCATGCTTTTCTGGAGAAAGCTTACCAAGATTTTCTTCCACATGATAGAATCAATTTTTATAATAAAAATGCGAGAACAGTTAGTGGATAGCTCTGTTTTGTTTAAACCATTAGGGATTTACTAAAATAGTAGTATGAAGATTTTATAAGGGTGTAGTTGTAATTCTACAACAAAAGGCAAAAAACTAAGGCATAAATTTGTTATTGGTCTTGGATAATTTAAGTAATAAAACTATCAAACTATTATGAATTGAAACCAATAGGATCTTTTAAAAAACTTACAAGACATTGTCTGTATCAATAAAAAATAGCTAAATTTGAAACTTCTATTTCATTTTGCTTTGTTGATTATTATACTTAAGGACAAAGAAACTATTTAAAGATGAATTAGAAAGTAAATTTCTACACAGACTATAATAGAAGAATAACAGAAACTAAACAGTGGTTAATATGGCAAAATATGTATGAATTCTGTGTGAGCAACTTACCACAGATTCAAAGGGTATGTAAAATCCAAGTACATTGTTTTACTTTCCAACATATTGGTGTGGCAAACACTGACCAGCTGCAAATTAAACTCATCACTTTTGTCCAGCCTTCCTTGTGATTAAGTGTGGTAATGGGATTGAATTCTAGTCAGGATAACTTGGGTGGAAATGTTATACACAGTTGGGCCTCCAATGTATATGGCTTCCTTATCCATGGATTCAACCAACTACGGATTGAAAATATTTGGGGAAAAAGAATGAACGGTTGTGTCTGTACTTATCATGTACAGACCTTTTATTTCTTGTCATTATTCCCTAAACAATAACAACTATTAATATTTAGATAGTGTTTACATTGTATTAGGAATCATAAGTAATCTAGAGCTGACTGAAAGTATATGAGAGGATATGCTTAGGTCATACACAAATACTAAATTCTTTTATGTAAGGGACTTGAACATCCATGGATTCCGGTATCTGTAGGTAGTCCTGGAAACCGATTCCCCACAGATGTGGGGACAACTGTATGCCACCTGCAGGTCTGGCACATAAAACCCTTCTATGAGCAAATCTATCAACTGCTGCTTAAATGCTGACACCTGAGTTAACTTTGGAAGTTACATGTTGATAATAGAGTGAGCCTGCATTATTCTGGGTCTCTGATAGTGTTTGGACAGAGTTCCTCTGTCCCATCACATGAGCAAGAAATAAAATTCAAATTGTGTTAAGCCACAGAAATTTCCTGTTTCATCTGTTGCATTTATTAAGAACACTATATTATATGCATTTTAATGTTCATGGTCAATTTATACATCTAGGTAACATTGACATAACAAAATATTTTTGTGAGTGTGACTACATCAGTTCATTTGCTATTTTTTAATTACACACACAGATCTAAAAATAAATAACCAACTAGAGACTGCATAATAATCATAGGAAGCTATGTAATTGCAATGTTTTGGAAAAGTCAAGAGTATCAAACTTTCGGTCACCAGTCTAGTGAAATGAAATAAATTCAGTGAAACGAAGTTCATTCCGGGAAGAAAAGAAAGAAGTCATGTTTTTAAAAACAAATAAAAAACCTCTACCATAGTTGTGAAAGCCAAATTACTTTGACAGAGAGAGCTCCCAAGTTTTGGAAAAACATGGTAAGCACTATGTAGTAGAGTTAATATTTCTAGAATTTAAAATCACAATAAGTACTCCTATTGAAAGGATGAGTTAAGGTCTTTGCCTACATATCAAGTCCTTCCTTTGTCTTGAAAAACCACAGGACAGATGAATCTATACAATATTCCCACAGACTGTGGCACCGATAGACATCTTCATCAATACCCAGTTGGCATCTGGCTCTTTCTTTCCTCCAAGGTCATAGTCCAAATTCTGCAGGCCTCCAAGAAATATTATAGAGCAGTGGCTGCTACAAAATTAGCAGAAAAGGTTGGGAGGTGTCAGATGGCTACCTAAGGCTTAGGTTTAGCTCTGGGCAGATGCTTTGTGTACTAGTGCACTAATGGACAACATCCCTCTTACAGAAAGCAACCTCTCCAAGGTCGGCAGAAGTCATGTCCATTGACTCAAGAATCACATCATGAAGATATTTAACTTAAACTAGGTGTATTCAGGAATAAGTGGGCTTGGATATAAACATCAATCATTTCACATTTAATGGTGGACTTAGATTTAAAAGTTTTGATGTCTCAGATAACTTTTTTTTCAAATGTTCTTGTTTTTTTAATAGCGTCATTGAGGTTTAATTTAAATAACACAAATTTCAGAAATTTTAAGTATGTTTAGTAAATTTACAAAGTTGTACAACATTGCTGCAATCCAATTTTAGAATATTTCAATTACACCAAGAAAGATCTCTCACGCCCATTTGCAGTTGATCCCATCTTCCCCATTCCCATTCCCAAGAAAACTATAATTTACTTTCCGTATCTACAGATTTGCCTTTTCTGGATATTTTATATAATATAAATGAAATTGTGAAATTTGTGTTCTTTTGCATCTGGTTCTTTGCACTTAGCATAATATTTTTAAAGTTATTCCATGTTGTAGCATGTATTGGTAGTTTCTTTTTATTGCTAAAATAGTATTCAAATGTACAAATAAACCATTCACTTTTTGGCTGTTATGAGTAATACTGCCATGAACATTCACATACAAGTCTTGTGCAGATGTACATTTTTATTTCTTGTTGGTAAATACTACTAAGGAGTGGAATTTGCTTGGGAGCAAATATTCTTAACCTTGTTTGTGGGAAGGATCTCTCTGGCAGTGTAATGAAGCCTACAGAATGTTTCTCAGGACAATGCTTAAAAATTTTTAATTCCTTCATACAAGACATATAGAATTACAAAGAAACAGGTTATATTGAAATATGGTTATTATAAGTAAGCTAAAAATTATAATATAGTAATATATGTGTTTATTTTATTTTATTTTATTTATTTAATTTCAAAATATTAAGAGAGTAAAAATGTTTTAGGTTATATGGATTGCTTTGGTATTGCTTGAGCCCCAGATATAGGTGTGCCCATTACCCAAACAGTATTCATTGTAAATATTAGGGAGGTTTTTTAACCAACATTTCTCTTTCCTTGGATTCCTTGGTTTTTTGACAGTCTGCTTTAACAACACTGATCATCCTGCTCAACCTCCTTTCTTTAGGTACTTTAGGCAGTGAACTTTCTGACTATAAACAGTCATTGCAATGCGTTCTTTTTAACAAAATTGCAATTACACAGTAAAACAGGGTATGTTTCCAGATATTTTTGTCATAAATTTTATATATCATTTTAACAGGTAATCTATTTTGCTTGGAGATTATCAATTTGAAATCCTGTTAATGCTGTAGATACTTGTCTAATGAGAAAGAATTTTGTGATACATTTGTGTTTACGTTGATACTGCCATTTTAACTTTATACCATAGACAAGGAAACAATGTGCTATTGTTGCGAAAAGAATGCATCTTAACATTTTGCTGGAGTTAAATATTCCAACTCACATCAGGCAGTGTATACTTCTCAAAAACCTTATCACAATAAATATTTTCTATTTTAAATTACTATGCACATTTTACTTATCCACTCTGTGAAAATAAAAAAAATGAAAAACTCTTGGAACAAAAGGCATTGTTTTTATTAGGGGTTGTGTGTGTGTGCATATGTATGTATGTGTGTGTGTGTGTGAGAGAGAGAGAGAATGTGGTTATTTTAATAAAACTATTGTGCAATTTACTTAATGATCTTTAGCTTGAGTTTTTCAAAGGTATCATGACTATAAGTAAATTGATAGGAAAGTACACAACAACGAATTAAGGGTTACTGGCAGCCTAAGACACTGTTTATCTCTTTTAAGATAGACAGAATTCAAATTGCCCTCATTAGCTGAGCAATATGCTGTGGAAAATCAGCTGGGTACTTATCAAGAAGTCCTTTCATTTGCATTTTTGCTAAATAAATAAGCTGTTCTGTCTTCTAGCAGCTCAAGAGCCGTGAATAGGAGAAAAAAAAATAATTCAGGTAAGTAAGCAGGGGGCATTCCAGGACTAGATTAAAGAAAAGAAAAAGTTTATCAATGAAGATATCAGAATTGTGCCTTATGTATTTGTGATACAAAAGGACAGTCTCACACATAGTTAGGATAGGAGGTACAAATGTATTAATCCTCCCCACATCCAGCAGTACCACAAGCAAAGCTAGAGGCTGTTCTTTTGATAAATGATCAATACTTCAGCCTGACACTACCCTCGCTGCCCTGCTGTTGCTAGTTAAAAGTCTGAATTTCAATTAAGCAGTAAATCTTTATGGTATTACATCTCCAACAGTCAATTAATGTCTCTCTAATCTCTTGCAATTCTGAAACACTATTATTTTGCACAGTCTTTTTCTTTAGGTTCTTTCATCGGGCAAAATATTTTTACTTGATTTGTAAAGACATATTTTCCTCCAAATAAAAACACAAATATTCAATAATTGTTTTGTTTAGATTTTTAGTCACAGGGCTTTGTGCAAAGAATGTTATACTTCCAAAGTAAAGGAGACAATAAAATGTATTAATGACTACTCTCAGTCAAAAGCACATTGCCTTGATTGTATACCTTCAGTTCAAATATTCTATTTCAGATTTTTTTCCACATATGTATTCCTTGGAAAACTTCTGAAGTCATACAAAACACAGGCATTCATAGCACTGATGGCACTCAAATCAGCGTAAACATTCTCATTTTCCATGTCATAAAATCCCCCTATACTTTTTCCCCCCAAACTTTATATTTTCAAAAAGGGTTGGTTGATGCCAAAAAAAGAAGCTAATAGTGCAGTCCCCAGCTACTCTGGAAGCTTAGGTGGAAGGATCACTTGAGCCTAGGAGTTTGAGGCCAGCCTGGGCAACATAACAAGACCCAATCTTTAAAAGCAAAACCAAACAAAACCAACTAATAGAGCACTAGGGCATACGCCTAAAGGATTATTGCAGGCTTCTTTATGAAAAATTTCAATATTTGAAGACAAAATAAAAAGAATTTGATAGATATCTTCTTCACATAGAATTATAATAATTTTAAGTTTATAAAGTCACAAAGTCCAATTAAAACAACTTCAAAGCTATAGAGTTAAAGTTGTCTTAACAATTGAATCCATTATTGTAATAAAATATAACTTTATCTGCTCATAATATTAGAAGAAAGTCTTTCCCCTGGCAACAAATGCAGTTTTCCCTGCATCAGCAAAAATACTACCACTGTAAGTGCTACTCTTCTCAATCATTCAGAATGCAAGCATTTTTTCCATTATTTAAAATAATTTAAAAAATTGATTTGAAGAAGTCTAAACTACTTCATTAGAATCCCTGTATGATTTTAATGAAATAGAATAAACACTTTATTTTATATGATTTGTGCAACAAACTGGTTTGGCTCAACTATTTTATTCTAGACATTTTATTATTAGATGCTCAGACATAAAGTAATCTAGAACATACCTGCATAAAAAGCACTTCTACTTACAATGACCACAGCTCTGCAATATAAACTACACAATAAAAACAAGTGTAAACATTTTTGAGCTAATGTTCAACCGGCATTTAAACACAAGTATGTTTGATTCCAAAGTTTTTGACTTTTTATTCCACTATACTAAAATCTCCACTAATCTTCAAACCAGTTCTTAAAAACACAACATACACAACCATTAATAACAATTCAAAGAATTATCCTAATGCTATATATTTTATTTTATTTGGAAAACATAGTTACTTTTTTCTTGAAAATTAATGTTACTTTAAATTTAACTCAATCTAATTCATTATATCCATAACATGATTGAACCCGGGGTGTCCTAAAAATGCAAGGCTATTACACTAATGCAGGTAACTAAACCTTCAAATGAACCCACAAAGCTTGATTTCATGACGAAGTTTGACTCATCAAGGAATAATTAAGAGTTTTATTAGCTGATTAGTCATCTTTAAAGCAATGTACACTCGTAGTAGAACAACGTTCTCCTATGGTAAGGAAGAAAAATATTTAAGTATTGATCATAAGATTTGGAGACATGGCTGTATAGGAAGCTAACAACTCTTAAGATCCTGTAATTGTGAAATTTTTTTTTAAAACACAGAACTGAAATATGCATTGTTTTATAGGAAAAACCACATACATCAAGTAATTTATTGAGTTTTTGATTTTTATATTATTTTTGCATATCAGCATAATTAATAAATGGATTAGAAAAATGATAAATGTATTGAGATACAGTTGCAAGAAATTAGCTTTTAATAAAAATAATGATATAATACAAAGATAATAAATCATGTAGTCATATCAGATTGGGAGACCAATGAAATGAATGAGAGACAACAGAGAAGGGGCAAAAATTTACAAACTAGCAAGATGACAACAGAACAGAAAATAACATAGAAAAGATATGATAGATGCCACAGCACAAATGTTAACTGGGGTTAAATTTCAAGAGGAAACACAGGTATAAGGTGTAGAATAAAACAGCGGAATTTGTTTATTGCATTACTCATGACTTAAATACTAAGAAATCCTTTAAGAAATAACATTTTTGTAGAAAACAGAATTTAGAGTATTTATAGATACAGTGTAAGGTTCTAATCTTTAATCAAAAGAACACATGTATATCTATATTATCTAATGACTCATACAAATTCTTGTCCTAAAATATTATAAGAAGCCTTACATATTGCTTTATAATTTTACAAACAAATTTAGAATCTATACCTTCAGTTTGTAAATTATTAAATCACGCGAGCATTCTAAAAATAAAAATAGGTCTATTTACTTTGCAAAATAGCCATGCACTTACCATCATGATTAGGATTTCCTAGTGTCCATGGCTCATCTGAGTCAAAATGGGTATCTCCTCCAATTCCTGGTCCAGGGAAATAGGCATGTGCCAAAAATCCTCCCTCTCCATCAAAGGGAGAACTGTCTCCATGAAAACCAGATGCAAAAATAATGGTTATATCCACATCACGTTTGCCATTTTCTAATTCGCTGTAGGGAACTTCTTCAAAGGTCAGAGGAGTTACATTCTGCCACACATCAAAGGCACGGCGAATAGCTTTACGGGTCTCAGGGTCTCCTACTTTTGGAGTTACGTTCTTTATACTGAAAGTTAAAAAATATAATAATCAGTAAGGCTTTTGTTATGTTTAATCTGACTTATTAAAGATTTTGATCTGTTCAGTTCAAATATTATGAAAAAGAGTGATATTAAAAAGTAGTGAATTTATTCATTTCTCTCGTCTCTATTGATTGATTTCACTACATTGTGATCACTTAATTTTCAGCAGTATAGTATTCATATACTGAAGCTATAAAAGAGAAGATCTCTACAGAAGGGTGAACAGTAGGGTAACTAGATCAATCAGTCACTTTGCCTCCTAAATAACAATAGGAAGGTAGATTTGTCAAATGATCAAACAGGTGCAGCAGTTTTCAGCTGAAATAAAAATTTCAATTTCTTTATGGCTATAATCATTTTTAGAAGCACACCATTGTATCTGCAAATATCAATTTCAAACACTTTCTGATGTTTTATTCTTATTAATTCATTCTAGTTAAAAATTAGAGCTAGATAAGAGGAATAAGTTCTAGTGTTCTTGCCACTATAGGATGACTATAGATAACAATATATAGTTTCAAATAGCTAGAATAAGGAAATTGAACATTCTCAACCAAAAGAAATGATAAGTGTTTGAAATGATAGATATACTGATTTGATCACTATTCATTATATGTATCAAAAGGTCACTATAAACCTCATGAATATGTACAATTATTTGTCAATTAAAAATAAAATTCAAAAGTGTATTGTGAGTAATTAGCTGTTTAATACAAAGATTTAACAATGACATAAATTTAAAGAAGTAAATCTAACATTATTTTGTTTGCCCTGATGCTAATAACAAATTGATGAAATAATTATAAATACTGTTTCTCATTCATTTAATACTAATCAGATGTTTATCTTTTCTTGGTTATTTTTCTATTTTTTTCTAAATAGAACATCAATGAAACTAATATGTATATTTTTTATATTATCACACTATAAATTCATACCATGCATGTGAAAAACAATGGAAAACTCCACAGGAGTCAAAAATAAGAAAAAAAATTTTAAAAAGAGCTGAGGACGACACCACATTATTTTACCTGAGCCAAAGGATGGATAGAGCAAAAGAATTCATGCCTACTCAGGGAAAAAGCTCTGCAGTGTTCTGTTGTTGCTGCTGCTGTATTTGTTAGTTCATTTTAATTTTATGTCTTATTCAGCATGGTACTCTGAACTGTGTTTTGAAAAAGAGTAAACAACTACATCGAGATACCACAGACCTTTGTCTAGCTTGTTAGTCTCTAAATTTCCTGTTTGATGGCTAAAGAGGCATGCAGAATAATGTTGTAACCCTGAATTTGGCTAAATTAACTTTCTTAGTAGTTTTCTATTTTCTTCCCATCCTATGGGATTTCAGAAGTCCCTCATTAGTGGGAAGATATTCCTATGACACATTATTTGAAAGAACTTACTACATAATGGGGACTGTTCTCGGTGCTAAAAATATAGCTGAACAAGATTCTGCTCTCATAGGGCTTATATATATTCTAGTGACAAGAGAAAAACAATCACCAAAACAAAAAAGAGAGATAATTTCAGAGAGTGATAAGTGAGGGGGTGAGGAGGTAAGGTGAAGAGATGATAAATGGGATTTCAATGACAGAAGGGGCCAAAGATGCCTGCCATTGAGTGTCCAGCCAGAAGGAACCGTGGGCAGGCCACATCAGCTTGGCCTGTTCAGAGAACGGGAATGCTCAGTGAGTTGGAACTAAATGAACACACAGGACCGTGTTATGAGAGCAGACGAGGGGATTACCTGGGAAGGGATTATATTCCGTGAAGGGAAGCCCCTGGAGAATATGAAGCAGAGGAGGACTGAGATATTATTTCAGTTTACAAATATCACTGTGCCTGACGGAAAATGGATAAGAGGATAAGGAGTTCACCCAAGAGAAGACAGAGACATGGACTAGAGATACAGTCATAGAGATATAGAGTGTCATTTTCAGTGCCTGCTCTGAGAGAACTGTTAATGGGAATTGGTGATAGAGTCAATATGTAATGGAGAAATTCATTTGATTTCAAATAAAGGATAATCTTATAATAGAGAAACTAAATTAAATATTACTATGATTTGTATATGAGTATATGAATGCATATAATGATTTTGAGAAAAATGAAGCAAAATAATATAATAAAAATAATAAATGTGAAGTACTATTTGGATTTGAAAACATATCATTGTGGTTTTTAAATCTATGTACTGTTTATCTTCTAAAATGTGCTTAAACACATATCATTAATAAATACAAGAAATATAGGTGTGCTTCAAAGAGCTGGAGTTCTGAACTAGGTGCAAACAACACACAAGAGTTCAGAAACTTTTATGGAATTGAGAGATGTATTTTGTATTTACTCATAACTGAAATAACAAAGGGGACAGAGAGATCATGAGGTAATAAGAGTAAAATAAGGCTTACTAACAATTCTAAAGAGAGCACAAAGGATTAAATATATTTGCAAAATAAAAAGGCAATGCTATGAAATGAGTAAAACAAAAGTTAAGTTGGAAAACTTAATGAAGCTAATTTAATTTTAAAATGTTTTTACTTGTCTTTTTTGTAAACAGAATAAAGTGAACATAGTTCTCATTTTAATAAGATAATGAATTTTATTTCTTGAAGTCTTTATCTGGATGTTTCATTACACTATTTGATTGATTCTTTCAAACTTTCACTTTGGTAAATTTTGGAACTTTAACCCCCCCCCCAAAATTGATAAATGTTACCTTTAATAACCATGCCTTACACAATCTTACATAATAAAATTGATGAAGTGAAAATTTCCAGGCCTCTTTATTCATCAGAGTAATTGGTACTGCCAGAAAGGTATGTGAGTTGACTTATAAAGTAACTCTGCAAACTCAGGGTTCTCTAGTCTTAACATCGTTAGATCCATATCTGGTCTTTTAATAATAATTCTACATATTATTAATAGTTATTTCTCCTTAAAGTTTCTGATACAGTGATAAATTTTTTTCAAAGTACTTTTTTATCTCTAATATTGGAAGAAAAAAGGAACTAAGTGCCTTGGCATCTAGTTAAGATACAAAAATCTTACAATATTTTTATTTCCAAATTATTTTTCATAAACAGGGCTAAATCCCCTTTAGTCAATTAAAATGATGAAAATTAGTTATTGATAAAAGCATACTAACATTCTATGCAAAATGATTCTCAACTAAATGGAATTTACCATAATAGGGAATGTAGACAATTGCCAAGAATATAGTAGAGTAAAAATAATAAACAGCATAGTTAAATTATTAGCATATTCTGAATGTATTAAGATGTTCTATCAAGAGAAAACTAAATCGTTTAATTTACTTTTATTCATATTATGTTTGTACAGTTGATTTGTCTTTACAACTTTTCTTTTTAAGTATGAAAAATGGTCACAGAATAGAAACTGAATGTGGAGTGTCTCCAGGAAAGTTTACATTACATATTTGGCTATTTCCCAAGATACCGGCTTGCCAGACAAGCAGATTTAAGTACACATTACTTTGAATCTTATTTAAATAGGGTCCATTTCTCAGTCTGTTAGTCTGTTACGTATCCTCTGGAAACACAAGTTGAGTTCTCTTTGAAGTCAATAGGATCACCAAGTTCAGTGAGCTCTTTCGGTTCAGAGAGAATAATGAAAAATGTTTCTGGGGAGGAATTTTTTATTCCTTAGCAACATCTTTGCTCTGTATACACTATTAAAGTAAAATAACTTCTAGCGTGTGTTCTCAGTTGTCACAGAGGCATTCATTAAAAACCAAGGGTATGCACACCTAACTTATGGCTTAAAAAAACAGAAAGAAAGAAAACCAAGGCTAGCTAAAGGATGAATATACTGGGAAAATGAAAACTAAGCAGTATAATATAACACAGCAGTATTATATTAATATATTATAAATACTCATATTCATCTGGCAATTTAGGTACCTGCCCCATTGAGCATTCATCATATAAACTAATATTTTGAAATTTAGATTTCTAAGAAAAAAGAACTTGCTCTAATTCTATTTTATATAACATTCAGCAAACTTGGGAAATAAATTTCTATTTGATAAAACTATGTTGATAAGTTTCTTACATTGTCATGAAAAATGTTTAATTAAAGCCTGCTCAGAATTCATTAATTTATTCAACAATTAACTTTCCAATGATTACACAAATGGTCTCTAATTTATCTGTCACATAAATACAATACTTTTTTTTTTTTTTTGGTTTAATTGCCTCCAATGATGAAGACAACTCAGGATGTATGATTTAATTTTTCAATATTTCAAAACAGATTTTTCTGAAAACCTTTAAACATTTGAGAATAACTGGGAATTTCTCCCTTAAATGTCCTTTCCATCATGTTGAGAATCCTTAGCTCTAGTCTTGAGTTGTTTCACATGTAGACTGCTTACAGGCTCCTTTAGCATTTTGATTGCTTTTTTGGGAGATGTACATTAATTTGCCAGGAAGCAGCTGAATGTGTGGTGACTAGAAGAGAAAAGTGCACATCAGGTACACTTGGCCAACAAACGAAAAATAAAAAATTAGCATCATGACTGCTTTGGATATTTTTTTCTCGATGTAATCTGGTCATTTTAGCTTTTCCTGACTCACATTATACTATTGGCTTATAATGAGTTTGCTTTCAAATAAAACCTAGATTCTACCACTCTCACCTCAACTCCTTTCTGCATGTTATAATGGCACACTTCAGCTATTCTTTTCATGGATAATTATTTTGGAGCTTAAATGTCAGATTTTGTTTATCGATTAACCTATTTTCTCTAAATACAGTTAGAAAAAATAGTAGCAAATGCTTATATAGTACTTACTATACACGAGGCAATTTTAAGAGCTTATATACATTAACTTTAAAATCTAATATACTTAGTGCTTTCATTCCCAACTCTATAATCCTCTTAGAATGCTCTCAAAAACTTCCATGATTTGTCTGGTAAATTAAAAGGAGTAAGTATGATAATTGGCATTTACCAAGTACTAACTATGTTTTAAGCATTGTGCTAAGTTTATTATTTTTTCTCTTATGTTACTTAATTTTTGCCCAGGCTTTATGAGCTAGGTATATGGACAATACTCACTATGCACACATAAAAACTGATACTTAGTGGATTTAAATAATTTGATCCTGGTTTTATGGGTAGTGTCAGAGCCAGGATTCAAACCTAGGTCTTTCTTATTCTGAAACATACTCTTACCCACATGACATGCTTATCAAAAACCTGAAAGTTTACAGAAGAAACACCTAATTATTTGAATATTTAAAACTGGCTCAGACCAGTGTCAGTACAGGAACACAGCATAAGTGAAATATAATCAGTTCTCAATACAATAGTTCTTAACTCTCCCTCCTTTTATCCTTTTCTTCCTTCCTTTCTTTTAAAGCAAAAGCCTAGTCAGTACATAACGATGCGGAGACACTAAATAGGGTGCACTGCCATGAGTTTGGAAATCAAGTCATAAAAGGACCCTAACTGAAATGAAAACAGTGAGTATAGACATATAGATATATAGAGTTGTCTAAGTTTTATAGTTTTATAGTTGATTATACACTTTAGTTCAATTAGTACTTATTGCTTTTTTTTTGTATATGGTGTAGGGTATGAATTTAAATGTATTGTTTTTCATGTGGATAATCAATTATCACAGAATAATTTTATAAGTAAAATAGCCCATCCTTTCTCCCAATGATCTACAAAGCCTACTCTAGCATAAATCAACTTTTTACATATGCAAGTATCTATTTCTGTGATCTCTTGTCTATATCACTGGCCTATTAGTCTATCTCTGTGCTAATTCCACATATTGCCTTAATTAGTACTGATTTAAAGTCAGTCTTCATATCCAGTGGGTGGAGAAATCTTGATGTTCTCCTGGGACTTCACTCTTTCACAGAGATGTTTGATTCATTCAAATTATAAAAAAAAATATTGCTGGGATTTTCATTAGAATTACATTGAATTTGTGGAAAACTTAAATTTTGACTATATTAAATATTTCTATCAAGAACAAACATATATCTTTACATTTATTTTTGGTCTTCTGTTATGTCTTTCAAAAATGATTCATAATCTTCCCCATAAAGGGTTTACATATATTTTGTGGGTTTATTCTTTGCTTTTATATTCTGTGTCTATTTTAAATAATATCTTTGTAAAGGTTACATTAAGTGCTTTTTGTGAGCGTGCTTGTGTGTGCATATATTTCGTGTACTGATTTTTTTTAGAAAAAATGGCTGCAGTCTTCCAGTTTCTGCTTCAGTGTATAAGTGCTTAGAAGTTACCACTCCCAACCTCACAAAAAGTAGTAAAACTGAATAAGTTAAAAATGAACAACTTTTCTTAACACTATCAGAAAACGAGGTCACAGGGCAGAAATGTTAGAGACACAAAAGTATAAAATAAATGAAAAATGTCTCTGATAAACTTATCAATAGGCCGAACGTGGCCAAGGAAAGAATCAGTGAGCTTGAAGATATGTCAATAGAAACTTCCCAAATTTAAAATCAAAGAGAAAAAAAGAATGAAAACAGAATAGAATATCCAAGAACTAGGCCGGGCGCGGTGGCTCACGCCTGTAATCCTAGCTCTCTGGGAGGCCGAGGTGGGCGGATCGTTCTGAGCTCAGGAGTTCGAGACCAGCCTGAGCAAGAGCGAGACCTCATCTCTACCAAAAATAGAAAGAAATTA
>CAUYSK010052441.1:0-78170 GCA_963575035.1 Avahi laniger
TAAGAGATGCTGGGAGAACTGTGTGAGGTCCCAAGATGCCTACTTTGAAGGGGACTGAGGTGTCATCATCCTATGTACAATGTTTCTTGTATCTTGTATCTTCTTCAATAAACATCTCTATTTCTCAGATTACATGGCTGGATGCTTTCCAAACAGCCCTCATACCTGTACCTTTCAATTTATTTAAAAATTATTGATGAACCTAAACCCCTACCTCACACCATACACAAAATAAATTCGAAATAGATCACAGACCTAAATGTGAAAACTAAGACTAAAATAATTCTAGAAAAAAAATAAGAAGAAGATCTTTGTGATCTTGAGATAGGCAAATATTTCTTAGATAGGACACACAAAAGCTTGACCATAAAGGAATAAAATTATAAATTGAATTTCACCAAAATTGAAACTTTCTGCTCTTCAAAAGAAATCACTTTAAAAATGAAAAGACAAGCCACAGATTGAAAGTATTTGAATGCATGTATCTGACAAAGGTCTTATATCCAGAATACATAACGAACTCTTATAACTCCGTAATAAGACAAACTACGCAATGAATAAAATGGGCAAAAGACTTGAACAGGCACTTCAGAAAAGAACATAAACGAATGGCCAACAAGCACATGAAAAGCTGTTCGACATGATTAGTTGTCAGTGAGTGACATGCAAATGAAGACCATGATGAGATATCACTTTTTAATCACTGGAATGGCTAAAACTAAAGACTGATAATACCAAGAGTTGACAAGGATGGGAAGCAACTGGCACTGTCACATATTACTTGTGTGACTGTAACAAGATACAACCGCTTTGGAAAACCACTGACTGCATCTTATACAGTTAATCATATGTGTATCCCCCTAAGCATTGACCCAAGAGAAATGAAGGCATATTTCCACAGGAAGGTTTGTGTGTGCTTTATTCATGATAACACAAATTGGAAATAATCAAAATGTCTATCATAAGAGAACTGATAAATGATGGTATATCTATACAATGGAATACTACTCAGCAACGAAAATGTAGGAAGTGCTAAGCAACAAAGTGAACACATCCAAAAACATTGTGCTGAATAAAAGAAGCCAAACGCAAAAGAGCACAAAATGTATGATTTCATTTATAGGAACTTTGTTCAAGAATAGGCAAAATTAACATATGCTAACAGCATTAATGTACACAAATAGACATAAAGTATGCTAATGGTTGATTGAGACAGGACCTTAGATGTTGAAATGCTTACCTGTATACCCAGGTTGGATACATGACTGTCTACTGCATAGTTTATCAACACCTATCCAAGCATACATGTAAGATCTGTGCTCTTATTTATGTAGTTTTTACCTCAATAAAGTGGACGTTAAGAAAGCAACAACAAAGCAGCATTGACCAAGCCCTCAGTCCACTGCATGCCCAAAAGAACGGGCTGGCCGCTTTCTCACCTTCCACCCTCCTAGGTGAATTTTGGCCAAACCAAAAAAAAAAAAAATGGAATTTTAAAAACTAATTGATGCATGCAGATGTGTTTTTTTAAACAGTAGAGGACAAAGCTGGTCTCCTTGCCTCCTGTCTCCTTCCCTCCTACCCATTCTCCATGAGAAAACCAGAATGTGCTTCAAACTCAGTGCATGAAACCTGTTTCTACCTGTCTGAAACAATCTCCTGTACCCTCATCCCCGTAGAGGACCAAAGTTTCTGGCCTCGTAAGTTTCCCGGGGCTGCCATAACAAATGACCACAAACTGCATGGCTTACAACAGAAATTTATTCTCTCACAGTTCTGGAGGCCAAAATCTCAAATCCAGGTGTCAGCAGGGCCAGGCTGGAGCTTCTAGGGGAGAATCCTTCCTGCCCTTCCGGCTTCTGGCGGCTCCTGCGTTCCTGGCTTGTGAGTGCGTCACTCCGCCCTCTGCCTGTCTTCGCACAGCCTTCTCCCTTCTTCCTGTGTGTCTCTTCTCAGGACACTTACCTGTGGATATAGGCCCACCTTGATAACCTTGATAATCCAGGATGATCTCACCTTAAGATCCTTAATTAGCTGAGCACGGCGGCTTCCATCTGTAATCCCGGCACTTTGGGAGACCGAGGCAGGAAGGTCGCTTGAGGCCAGGAGTTCGAGATCTTATTTACACCTTCAAGGACTCTTTTTCCAAAAAAGGTCACATTTACAGGTTCTGAGGGCTGGGACATGGACATATCTTCTATAGGGCCACCATTCATCCCACTGCACTGGCACACAGCCACTTTTGTAGTGGCCCTCACTTTCTTTTTACTGTTTATTAAACTATAATGTGTGTTCCAGAAAGAGCCCATATCACACACGTTCGACCTTTCCACAAACAGAACAGAACACACCCGTGCAACCAGCACCCAGACTAGGAAACAGATTTTTACCACCCCGGGGACACACTCACATGCTCGTCTGTCAAATGGAGAGGATAACCGCAGTTTTCTCCTGGAACTGTCCGAGGATACCCCGACGTCATGGTTGTGAAAAGCTGAGCCCTGTACCAAACTCATAGGAAGCACTCAGTAAAAACTATTATTTCCCCCAGAACAAGATTATAGAGCGTGGGCTCCCTCTGGATACCGAGGGGCCAGGACAGAGTGAAGCAGGAGAAACATTTGCGCATCTTCAGCTAAAGCCCCGAAAAAGCAGAACGACTGCGCCCCCAGCTTCCGCTGGTCCCAGACAGACAAAGGGCCTGACGTGACCAGGAGAGCCACAGTCTTCACACCTGTGTCGGGCACGTCACCTATGGGGCTGCCAGGGAAGCAAATTGAGTTTATGTTGCAAATAGAAAATGATGACACTAATTATCTTACATTGTAGCGGCGCCGGATAGTTCCCCGAGCACTTTGCCTTCCATTATCTTGTTTGATCACACTATGAAAGAGAAGAGACGTCCATCTCAGGTGTTCACGGCTGTATTCTAGATTTTGTGACCGCCGTCACTCCCCATCGCGAGTTGTTTTTGTTTCTCAGTTTGTGGGGGTTTTTTCTCAATAAAGGGGAAGACTCACTCACAGGGCATTGCTTGTTCAGGGCGGACTTCCCCTGCTGCGGGAAAAGGGGGCTCTGCGTCTGCACTGGGGGTCGAGTGCCCCCTACCTCAGAAGAAGGGTCACTTGGCAGTTGCTGTGTCCTTGTGATGTCCCAAGCTGGGGCAGCATGGCCAGTGTTGGCACAGGGCTGGCCAGGCCCCTCTAACCGTGGACTCCTGTGATTAGATGGTTTTACCCACTCCGAGTTTCAAGGGGTCCCTGCCATTTCAAATACAGCCCGTGAATTAAGATAAGATGAGGGACCAGGGTATAACTGCACAGAACATCACACAAATCATCCTAACCTGACACAAAACCGTTTCCCCATCAAGTATATAGAATATTCTGCCAGGTTCCATTGGCAACCGAGAAATCACCCCTTCAAAATACCCAAATGGGGTGTTCCCCCCACCACATTTTGGGTTTCATTTTGGTCTTTGAGAGTTCCCCTCTTTACTAGGATAGAGATTTTCTTTAAAAAAAATTTTTTTCTTAAATATATATCCTTTTTTCCATTATGACTGAAAAAAAAGGTCATGAGCCTCCCCTGATGAAGGTATAAATACTGCATTCTAGAGGTGGAATGATTTGCCTCCCACTTTGCAGAATCCCCTGGGTGAAATCCCGCCCCGAGCTGCAGCCGCTGGCTCTCTGCACGGGCTTGTTTGCAGGAGAAAGCTCCCAAGGAGTAATGCCGGCCTTTTCGTTCCAAATGCTGCAGCTATTCTTAGGGCACGCTTGATCCTCCACATGTGAGGAAGGCCCAGGAGGGCCCCTGCAGCTACATCATACTCAAGTTTTTGTGGGAAATCCGGGAAATGTAGACCTTTTCCCTACTAGGGGGAACAATATTTACCAATATATAAAAAACTTTCCTGGGAGGATACCCCTTCCCCAATCTCTTAAGAAGTACAGCACAGTTTTCATCCAAGAGATTTTTAAATGACAGCCTTCTTACGTCTTGTCCCCTCTCTCTCTCTCTCTCTCTCATTTGCAGCTGTCCACGTGGACTCCGGGAACAGCTCCTCCGGAAACATCTCCAGCAGGGCTCTCAGCTCTGATGGGCCTGCCCGCTCCTGCTACTTTTAGCATGCTAAATGGTGCTGTTTCATTTTGTTCACTTATAGGGCTACTCTTTTATCTGAGGCATGTTTATTAACCGGTAGCTGTTAATTATATAAGAAGATAATTTCATGTAAATGTTGGATTTAAAAGCAACCTACGTAGCGTGCTTACTGTTTAACAGAAAGGCTTTGGGATTTGTTTTTTGTTGTTCCTATGTGAGTAAAGCAATTAATTGATTCAGTTGATTGAATGAAAAATGCATCGTAATTGCTTTATCCCATCAAGGAGCTACTAGAATTATTTAATGCTGGCAGAGGGACAACAGCCTCTATGATACACCATCTCTCTGTTTATTGCCCTAATAAGGCACTGGAACTGGGGCCTCGGTTAACAAAGGGATGCTCATATGGGTCCTGGTGTCCTTTCTCTGACAGCAACGAGAACAGCCCCAATGACTTGGACTACTCAGGACTAAAATAAAAGAGAGAGAGAAAAAAAAACACTTTTGTTTCAATTATCCAGATAATTACCAACCTGTTCCTTTGGTTCTGTTTAGCTGGCCTTGTGGAGTCCAGAGTGTTGGGACAGAGTGGCTCCCAGCCTTCGGGCTTTGTGTCTGCATGGAGATGGGCTCATTTCACAAGGACATGATGCTCTCCATGCAGGAGAAAAATTGGGGGGCTCCTGGGCATATCTCCAAAGAGGTTTCCAAGAAGGGCTTAAAAAAGATTAGGGGTGGAGATAAGAAGGGTCTTGCCTGGGCCCACCTACACATCCACGGACACCGTATCTGATTAATGGTTAAGTCCTCAGTGCCCACCCTGGGTGCCTGGGGTTCAACACAAGCTCAGGTTGAAATGGAGTGAGCAAACCCACCAACCTGGGCTCTTCGGTGCCACCGCTGCTGTTTACGCTCAGGGCAGACTGTGGTCCCATGCCTGACCCAAGCCCTGAGTCCGGGCACATTCAGAGATGGAGCTCTGACCCTCTTACACAGCATCGTCTGACACTGAGAACCACTGTCAGATGATGGGCTCCGCTGAGGGCACCCACAGCGTGTCGGGTGCTGTGCAACGCGTTCGGTTTAAATCGTCTCATACGCGTGGATTTATATTTGACAGTAACGTCACAAGGAAGATATTATCCCCATTTGTGGAAGGAGGAACTGAGGCTCATTGGTTTGCCACTGAACACAATGGTGGGAGGCAGCGGAGCTGACATTGGAAGGAACTCTCCCTGTCCCGCGGGCCACGCCCTTGCTGGTATGGTGTGCAGAGCAGCCTCAGAAGGTGGAAAGTACCTGTCGTTGTTTGTCGTAGTTGTTGTCATTGTATTTCCATGATGCTAAGGGCCTCCATCTAGCCTACACTTCCATCTAGGATGTGCGTCTCCAGCCATAAGTTGCTCGAGTTCTATAAAAGGCTTCAAGTTTCTAGGTGGACCCAATGGTCGCCCTCTTTTCCCCCTTGTAACAGCCTTCAAGCCAGCTGACTCAGATCCACTCCCGAAAGCAGTTAGAGAATGACACAGGGGCCGCCATACTGGGACTTCCTCAACTCTAATGGCCTTTCTGGCCTCTATAGCTAGAAATACTAAAGAAACACTCAAATGGCAGCTGTCAGATGGCACCAGTGAACACACACACTCACACCACATGCAAACATGTGAGTGTTATACTGAGGAATACTGACCCAACAGTTGAAATAGAAGAGAAAAACCATTGTGTTGTGCGTGGTGGAGTTTCCCCAATTTGAATATGATACACCATTGTATGGTGATATCTGCTGACTTTTCATGTACGAGGGGACAAAAACACGAAGCCATTCCACTGCTCTGCCATGCCTTGTTCCGCAGCACCGGACAACAATGATGATAATACGCCAACATTCACTTTGGCTGAATTAACACAGGCTGACCTTGAAATATTTTTCCTCAGCTGCCAATATGACTTCTTTAGTGTTTCTAAAATTAGGGGGCATTTCCCATACCTGTGATAATGACCTTCCAGATGAATGTCCATCACAGATGGAGACATTTGGCCAACTGGGTGCTGTAATACTGGCCATATGTCACCAAGGCCCTGCTCTTCTGGGCACCACTATGATGCTTGTTAGAATTAGATGAGAATACTCTGGTGCAATCCCTTTTAGACCTGGCCATTTGCATGTCCCAGCCGATGTTTTGCTGTCATTAGCAGGGACTCATACCACCTATGCTAAGAGGCAAGGGACTCAGTAGCAGGATCCTTCCTTAAGTTGGAATGTCTGGTTCTGCAGCATTTGCAGGAGAGGAGGTGGAAGGTGGTGTAAGAAAATGGGTGAGTGCCAGTTTCTAGGTCAGGCAGTGGCTGTACTATCTCAATGTCCCTGCATCTCAGCCACCAATGCAGTGGCTTGAACTACGTTACCATTTGCAATATTAATGAATTTTAAAGGCTTTCCTGATAAAATATTTTGGGAAATGCTACATTCTCTATCCCCCTCTTGACACACAACACACCTTAGCAGTGTAAAGGCCCTGAGAAGTCCTGCAGCAAAGACACCTGTTGAACAACTTTGGTTAATCTGTCCTTTCCCACTTCTAGGACCGCCAAACATTTTTCAAGAAATATCGTTGAAGTCCCACAAAGCTATTGCCTCCCACTGTCCACACCCTGGGAATTGCTGACTGGATGACAGCTCTGGTCCTTCCCAACACTGATGCCCTGGAATCTCCAAGGCCCCATTAGAGTCCCTTCTGAAGGTGTCTTTGATATTGCTCAACAAAAAGGCATTTCTGTTTTGCAGAGGTCTCCCTCCTACTGTTAGCCAGAACTCCTTTGTTCTCAGGTGATCACAACTTTCCTCAAACGATCTTGCAAACAAAGAGTATTTATTAGGGTATAAAGAATATGAGGTTAGCCCCCAATTAAAAATGAGCTGAAGAACCAGCTCCTTGAGGATTGAATCTGAGCCCAGTTGTGTGCAGGTGGGCGAACACGGGTGATGGGGGGGTCTTTCTCGACTTTTCTTTGCTGTTCTTTCCACCACTCTGCCTCGCACCTCTCCCCATCCACTTGACCAGCCAACCCCCCCCCTCACGTTCCCTGTGTCCCCCTGGTCCCTCACTCTCTCCAGCCACTGACAGGCCTTTCCCATAGGGCAGGGACGTGGCTGCCGGCAGTCCGCGCCCAGCCAGCCAAGCACCGAGAGAGAGAGTTTCTTTCTTCTCCCATCCCTCTATCAGCCCTGGGATCAGGACCCCATACCCACCGCTAGGATTCCTTACTGTGTCAGGGACCCCAGGACGGCCAGCTCACTTCTCCCCGTGGCCAGGAGGGGGCGGCACACTGAGCTCTCAGCCCTGCCAGGACTGCCGGGGTACAGGAGGGGTCCCCTAATGTTGCCACAAAAGGAGCAGAGAGGGAAAGGACGTTGAACACAGCCAAGAGCCCCCCAGCTCACTCCCCCCTCCAGAAGGAAACGGAGCCATGAACCCTGTGGTGTTGCACCACCTCTGCTCAGCGTAGCAGCCTTTATCCAGGCTAGCCTGCAGGACTCTCGAATCTGTACAGATTTGGCTGCGGAAGGGATTACGATGTTAAAGCCATCTGTTAGTTTGCATCCATACATAATACACCCTCACATACCAGGGAAAGCTAGCCTGTGGTTAGATTAAATGGTCCACTCAGATCAGCAGCCATTAGTCTAAGCGAACGAGTCCTTCTCCAGACATTTCCGTTGGTGAGTGTTTCTGTCACGGGACACAAGGATTTACGATCAAATTAGCCATTCAATGACAATGGGTCAATACTCAATTATTGCCTTTCCTGGAGTTTTGTCCACACCATGCCAAAACGGCTAGTTTAAAAAGTGAATAATCAGGTTCATCAAACAGAGTGCCAGTCCGCGGTGATGGAGGGCTTTCCGCCCAGCCACTGGTTGCTTCGGCGTCATGGTCGAAGGAGCCACCGAGCTCATAAAGGAAAGATGAGGACATTCAAGGGGAACATCTGGACCGCCATTCATGTGAATGAAGGGAATCTATCCTACTCGGGCTTAATTTCTCATTATTCTCGGAAGAAAATGGACTCAGAGCCACACAGCAGCTTGGTGGGTCAATACTCCCCAGGGAGATTGGAAAGCTCCCCAAGGGTGGAATTACCACCACGAACCGGGTGTGGGGCGGCTGCTGGGGCAACGCGTGCGTCCCCCGCCAACCCTGCCTGGGCAGAGCGGGTGCACCGGGGAAAGGTGTGTTTTACGAGGAACTGTGTCACTCTCACACCTGGGACACCTGCAGGGGTGGCGGCACAGGTGGAGAAGTGATGTTTGGAGGATTGGAGGATTCCGAGAATTATCCCGAACAGGGGGCTGGGGTCAGAGGAGAGAGGAAATGTCTCTGGCAGAGGGGACAGCATGGGTGAGCCTGCGGGAACCTGAGCTCAAGGGAGCCTAAATGTGCAGGAGCGGTGAGTCACGGGTCCCTGTGCAGGAGTCCGGGCCGGCGCTGGCTTCATCCTGGCTGCAGACGAGGACACCAGGCAGCGTGAGCCCGGCCCATGCAGCGATGCTTGTAGCACATTTTCGAGCCTCAAACTCACCACTTCTCCCTAATCCCTGATGGACTGAGCAGCTCCCCCAGATCTCTGTCTGTGCGACCTCTGCAGCAGGCCTCTTTGGACCCTTGGCCAATTCAAGGGAGAAGAGAACCCCAGAGAGACACTGGACATGCAGCTGATGCGGCCAGTCTGTGCCTGGCCCCGTTTCAATTTGAAAAGTTAATGATCTGTACGTCACGTTGGTGAGTTAGACCATAGCAGTTACACTTTCAGTAACTGTGTGTATAACCAGACCTTCTGTCCCTGTGATCTGGATGGGATAACCTATGTGATTACACTGAACTGATACCATTTCAGCCCCCAACTTTTTTAAGAAATAACGTTTTTATTAGTGTGTGACCCCTTATTACCAGCAAATATGGACTGGCCACTAAGAAACAGTGAAATTACTGCTGTCCTCTCCCTTCTCTTCCAATCCCATTTGACCTCTCTGGTTTTCCAAATATCTGAAAACTCCAGGCCAGGAGTCAATTTCTGAGGCCTGAGTGGTGCTGAGGACAGAAAGGTGGCCATGCATACAGACCCCGTGCTGCCCTGGTCACACTTAGGGCTCATTTCTTGCTCTCTTGCTATCTCTCCTACCACCTGGGAGCTCCTTGGGGCAGGAACTCTTGCATAGAGGCTGGCATTCAGTAGGTGCTCAGAAACTATCCTGTGAAATGAATGAATGGGCGAGCACTCCTCAAAAGCAGGGACCATATTGGAAGGGTTGTTTGGGCTTCATCCCTACACACGCGATGCACTCACAGAGCCTTTGCGTGTAAAGTAGCTGAATCCCACCTGGAGGCGGAAACAGGCCCTACCTGTCCACAGGTAAGTCCCAGGCTGGGTGACATTTCTTTCTGTTCTTGCTAAGAAGATGCTGCCATGACACAGAGATTGTCTCTGCCCTAGCAGCAGGTGGTGTATGGAGCAGTATCTCCTCTCTGCTCTGTGGTCAATGACGATTGGTTAGAAATTGCCCCCAAGGCCACCTGGCCACTGAGAAATCCACATTCTCCATCCACCAAGATGGCGCCCTTGCTCATGACAGCACAGGGAGACTCTCATTTCAGAAAACGGATCCCTAAAGCCGTTAATTAAAGCATTTTGCACTATAATTACCCAGAGAGGGTTTTTCACAACTCAGGCCTAGCTAACTATATAATTAAATCATTAGCATATATATCTTATGTGTCTAAAAGGGACAAGCTGCGTTAGAAGCTCTAAAATGTCAACCCCACGGTCTGGCCCTCAGTCGGTAAAAGGGGTATCCTTGCATCCACCATCGGCAGTTTGTTTTCACGCCTCCAGCTCAAGTGCCCTTCGATTGAACACTTCCTCAAGGAAGGGAGCTGAGAGGTCACTGGGGAGATTTCCAGAGGCCCCAGGGATGTGACACTGCCACAGAGTAGGGACAGAAAGCCATCCAGGGTGCAGAGTGGAGACCGGCATCATCTCCTCCCTGGCTGGCGGTTCTCCTAGGCTGAAAGGGCCTAGGGAGGGCACGGACATCCAGAAGGTGTCAGGTACACCCTGGAAGGCACAAACAGCCAGGTTCGGGGAGTTTGGGAAAAGGCAAGTTCACCTTGAAACTTTGACCCCCCAAAAAAAGAGGCAGATGTTTCCACAAGGATCGGGCTGAAGGTGAGAGGAAATTGCTGTCTTTCGCTCAGTCCCTCAGCTGCGCCTGGATCCTTCCTCCGTCGGGGTCTTCCTGCACTCCATTCCCTCTGCCCCGTAGCCGCCTTCCTCAGCCCACCTTCAGGTCCCGCCTCACACGCCACTCTTCAAAGAGATCTGCCTGGACACCCCACCACCCGCCAAGCCAGGCCCTTGTGACTCTCATTGTCACCGAGCCCCTCACACCCCTCCCCTCCCCAGGACAAGGTGTAAAAGGGTATTTAGTTGCATGATTACTCTTCCCAACGCCCCCTCCCCTGCAGAGGTGAGCGCTGCACCTCTGCTCATGGCTGGGCCCCAGCGCCCGGCACAGTACTGCCCCCCGCCCAGCAGATGCTCACGTTTGCTCCACGAATAAAGCAGACAAATGGGGGTGAACTGAGCCAGGTGGGGTTGGGTGGGCTGATTCACTTGCCCAGTTCCCTCTGTCACTCTGATGTGTGCTGTATGGGTTTCTTGCCCTTCTGTAAAGTAGCCACACGCTATACATGGCTGGGTGTGTGCTGAGCCCAGGGCAATCTATGGGACGGGCTTGTGAGAAGAGAAGGGGACACGCCGGGCCCCAGCTGCTTGTTTGGTCAGCAGCAGTGAGTGGAAAGTCTGGAAATCCTTTCACGTAAGCAGCGTGTGGTCTGGGGACCCATCCTTCCCCCACATGGTAAGCCAGCTCTTGGTGTCATGTAGGCCAGACCCAACAATGACTCAGCAAATGGCTGAGGCCAGAGAGCATGGACCCTCTGCACAGTCTCTCTGTCCCTAACTACCCGTGTCCCCTGCCCAAAGGTTGCTTGAAGCCCCAGGGCCTCAAGGAGCCTTGAGCCTTGAGCACAACCTTCCCCCGAGTGGCCTGGTGCCGTTCCTGTTGTTTCTGCTACGGGCCCGGGTCTGCCACTGAAGCCTCCACTAGACCTCCCCACACCCAGAACGGCACAGGAGGGCCGGGGGCTCGCTCAGCCCCCCGGAGTGTCACCAAGCTGCGACTCGGCCTCCTCAGACTTCCCTGAGAAGCAGATAGAGCCCCCAAGCCTGCACCACGCCGTCCATCTCGAGGCACAGAGCTCTGCAGCTCCATGTGCCCAACAGAGCAGGGCACAGCCCGCCTATGGCCGTGGATCCACACATGTGACTCTTTGCCTTTATCTTGTTAGCATAATACGCAGCTTCATTAACCAGCCAGATGAATCCTTTCGTAATTGGAGCTAATGAATTTAATTTTCTACTTTCTATTTTTTATGGTAAAACAAAGTCATATTTTACCAACAGGTCAAGGAAGACTTCACGTTGCTGTTTTGAGTCAACATTAAGCCAAGAGTACAAGATGGCAGGCGGAACGGAGCGGGTCCCTCTCACGGGCCTGGCCGCCGTGTTTGGAGTTTCTCAGACGCTGAACCCAATGGGACCATGTTCCTGATTCTACAGAGGATGAAACTAGGGGCCCAAGCAAGAACTGGCTTTTCTTCTACTGTAAGATGTTACCACGATGGCAGCGGTCCTGCTAGGTCAGTGCGAAGAGCAGGTGTAGCTCCCAGAAAATACACGAGGTCCAGATTATCAAGGAAACATCCTGATATCAGATGTAGTGCTATGAACAAATCGATTTGTCCTGGAGGGATTTTCTCCCCAGGGTCCTTCTCTGCCTCAGCCAGGTGAGCCACATGGATGTCACACACCTCCCTTCTCACTCCCATGTCACCAAAAGGCGAGAAACCCAACGATGAACCAGGACTTGAAACATCAGTGCGGGAGGAAGGCTCATTAGAGAGGAGCGACCTGCCCGACCGCACAGCTGACATGCGCCGGTTGAGGCCTTCTTGTGGCTCGTCCCTGATTAACAGAGCCTGGCTGCAAACTCAGATGCAGTTAATTTATTGTGAGTTTTATTAGGCATATAAAAGGGAAGCAGCAATGACTAGCCTTTCGTTGCTCGAGATACATTTCATCCATGACTCGGAGCAGATTCCTCGCAGATTAAGCTTGTTAATTTCCCTCCCGCCAACATTCTTCTCCGCATTGCTGAAGCAAAAGCCACAGGCTCTTGTCTGAAATGGATGGGATGAAAAAGGCTGGCGGCACCCCCGGACAACAGTTACATTAACCACTTTGTCCTTTTAATTCATCTAATTACATGCAAGGAGAAAGCCTCCGCCTTAGCAGGCTGCCGGCGCCTCGGAGCGCGCTGCCGCTGGGCCATTGCTTTGGGCTTTTTGTTGTCTTATTAGGGGCGCTTTTGTTCAGAGGGATGGTTAAAGCCATTTTCAGCAGCTAGCGAGCTGAAGCCGCTTCAATAAGGACACAATGTACTTGTTTAAATTACCTTTCAAAATGCTCCAAACCATTAAGGGGGAGGAGCTGCAAATAAAAGTTGGATTTTTTTTATAATGTTTTACCCTAATAACAGCTTTTATTTTATTATAATCCATTAGTTGACAATATTATTCTATAGATTATTAGGCAGCAATTTTGTTATTTTATCACACTTTCAGCACTCACTCACCGGGCCAGAATCCACAAATCTCAGTATAATATGCTTTCAATTTTGTTAAAATCTCTATTTAACTGGTTTGGCTGCGGAACATCTTGGCAAATGTGTTTTTAATTTCGTTCTAATTAACTTGACAGTTGACAGAACTCGACGGTGGCAGGATGGTGGCCCCTTTTCCAGGGTCCCTGCCGTTCCATTCCTGGGGTCCATTTTTTCTCTCTCCGGTCCTAACAAGCAAGATGTCAGAGCTAACATCCAGGAAGAGGGTCTTTCGTCTCTGTCAAAAGTACATGCTATTTTTTAAAAACCAATTAAAAAATCTGGCTTTCCTCTTTATCTGTAAAAAGAAGGTCATTGGTTCTGTGGGGTTCTCAAAAAATGGCTTGTTCCTACAGATGTGGGTTCTAAGGGAGGAAATGAAGACAAAGCAAGTGGACAGGAGGGTTTTTTGTCGCCCATTAGGAAGCCAGCTCTTTCCCAAAGAGACGCTACAAAAGAGCGGCCGTACTCCCTCTATTTCACCCGTACTTAGGGGAGAAACAGCCTCCAATACTTTGCTTTTTGGAGAACAGCCCGAGAAGAGCAGCCCTGAACGAACTTAACCTTGTTCTTTAAGCAATTCCAAGTTCTCTCTCTGGTCTGGGGGCTTTCACTCTGGTAACCACTCTCGAGGTACCGTCCACACCTTTGCTTCCAGAACTCTGCGGCATCCCAAAATCTAGCCTCCTTCCTCGACCCCAAGCAGTACCAGCAGCAATACAAGTGGGGGGCGACCCACAAAACAACTAACATTTTTTTAAGAAGAAGAAATCATGCCTTCCTGCTGTGGAGGTGAAGTGAATCTCTGTACAACAAATCCGATCATCCCTATAGCTTTCCCTTCACAGATAGAGATGGGCCTCCACGGGACTGCGTGGAAACCTCTCGCTGCTTTGAGGCCAGGTACTTGAGTGAACTATTCACAATTTGCAGGGAATTTGGGCTCCAGCTTCTCGCATCGGTTCCCTGCACCTTCTTCACGCCTCTGCTCCTCGCTCACCCTCCCTGCCTTGTCCAGATGTTGTGAATTCTGCCCATAACTGGAAATTCCCTCATTCCACATTTGTACTACTCATTATGCTTCTGTTCAATTATTAAGAATGTCAGTCCTACCAGAACCCTCAGAGATGAATCACTATAACGTCTTCCTCACATTAATGACAAAAAACTCATGGCTCAAGGGACTCGGGACTCACCAAGATACCTGCTAGCAAGGCGCAGACTGTGATTGTGCACAGGCCTTCTGACTCCCAGTCCATGCCCTTTCTTGAAAAGTCCCTTGGAAAAAGTTCTAGTTCTGTCAAAAACAAACAAAAAATCAATATGGTCTTTTTTCCAGTCTAAGTCTGAATTTTGAATTTTCATTTTTATTTAAAAGAATGCTGCTACACCATTGTTTGGCATAGGCCATTAGAGTAAAACAAAGCATTTGGTGTGCGTGTTTTTAAAAGGTACTATGTTTTTAGCCCCAAGCAAACAAAATATAAATGCCTAGACCAATGATTTTCAAACGAGAACAATTTTGCTCCCCGGGGGACATTTGGCAATGTCTGGGGACGTTTTTAGTTGTCGGGACTATAATGGGGGGTGTGCTACTGGCATCTGGTGGGGAGAGGCCAGGGATGCTCCGAAACATCCTGTAAAGCATAAGACAGCCTCCTCCCCACACCACAGAGAACCATCCAACCCCGAATGCCAGTGGTGCCCTGGTGGGCAAGCCCTGCCCTGCCCTTACCTGGGAGCAAGCTTACATCTTACTCAGGGAGAGGAGAGGCTGACTAACCCGAAAGGGAGAGTGAAGCCAAGTCACCGATGCCGCAGGGCTTGTGACAAAAGCAGGATTTGAACCCACATTACAGAGACCAGGCCCATTCTCTTTTGCCCCACCTGGCGAACAATTTACCCATATTCCCTGCCTCTGATGCATAACTTTAATAATTGTACTGTTCCCCTTGGCCTGTTGTCCTTTTTCCATTCGATGGAGGTTTAATGAGGTCATAATGAGATAGCCCAAGTAAAGCACCTAGTGAGCGCCTAGAACACAGTAGGCAGTCAACACATCGAGAGGTGATGACGAGGACGACGTCGGTGGCGACAGTGCTGCTGCCCAGTGTTTCGGCCGGGATGGGAAGAGCGTGTGTCTCCTGCTCTGCAGTCTTTTCTACACAACAGCAATTGCTCTAGGAATCTCACCCAATTGCTCCATGTGGTAAGAAGTTTGCAAACTAATGAAAATTTGACAGGGAGAAGTGAAAAAGAGGCATGGGAAGAGAAGAGTGAAAAAACGATACTGTGGTTTACTGGACGTGACCCACGTCCCTCTTTCAATACTCCCGGCAACCTGAAAAGGCGCCAGTAAAGGCTTTGATCAGAGCCAGCTGGTAAACACTGAGTTCTGCTCCCAGCCGCCTCCGCCTCGTCCAGCCTGTCACCTGAGCAATGATTCTGCTCCAACACTTAGAGCTATTTCGGAAACACAAGCCCGAGCCTCCTTACCAGGTCCCCCGTGGTGATGGCTGTTGCTAGGTGTAGGGAACCAGATGACAAGATCTGAAACCATGCTTTCTGACCGGACTAATAATCTGCACCACTAAATATCAGTCGTGCTCGTGGCCGACACCATTCCCGTCCCTGTTCTTACATCACATCTATGGATTCGCCAGCGGGGCGGGGGCGGAGTACAAGGGCAATCTCAGAAAGACGGCCCGTTCATAAAAAGCTTCTTTTTCAAATTAATTGCCAAAGAGAAGTAAAATGTTCTTCTGATACTTCGTCTCCAAAACTGTTCTCTGGCTCGCGAACATCTGTCAAGAATATATATTTCCAGGGCTCCAAATCATCCAGATTTTAACATCCGGCTTAGTTAAGCTGCAGAGTTTAACTGACACTGCTCCTCATGGAAGCGGCACTAGAATAAAAGGGAATTTTATTTCTTCTCTGGATGCATTTCATCTCTTCTGGATGGTGGTGCAGGTGTGGGTGTGCGTCTCTCGGGGAGGAGCCTCGCACAGCATCACCGTAGGTGAGTGATCCCATCCGTGCCCTCCTCCGCGCCTCCGACTTACCAGCCAAAACTCAGTCTTCCCGGGACATTCTACCGGGGCATGTGTTTGACCATTGAGCACCATGTGTGGCCATTAGAAAGAAAAGAAAAATCAATAGAGTTTCATTAAAACAGCAGGCAATCAGGGCCCAGCCCTGGCTTAATTACAGTTTCAGTAGCATTTGCTTTAATTGGAAAGAATAAAAGAAGTGAAGTGGAGTGAATGAAGAAATTAGCATATCTATCACTGTTGTCACATTGTACCGTGGCCTTAAAACACTGTTCGCTCTTTCGTATCTCTGGAGCTGCTCCGAACCCTGAAAAAAAATATGGCACGGCAATTAGCAAATCCTCCGGCTCCACCTTTGTGAAATTCTAATTAAAGTCTTTTATAATCTTTTGGAAGTCATTTTTAAAAATCTGCTAGATATGCCAGATACACCATGCAACATGTCTGCTAATTACGCCTGCTTGGCGCGATGCAGGAAGGAGAATGCAATTGTCTTGTGCTGTGTGTACATTTAAGGTAGTTAGGAAGCCCACTTGGCAGCCCACAAGAGACTCAGGTGGTAGCCTCAGGGGAAGCTTCTGCCAACCAGAATTCTTTCTACTTACCAGACATCCCAATAGTTGCAGACACAGGAAATAACAGAGTCCTTATGTACCAACTCATCCAAACCCTACCCCCATTTTACAGATGGGGAAACTGAGGCCCACGGTCCCCAGACTAGGATAGGATAGAGCAAGAACTTTTTTCCAAGCCTGTTTCTCGGCCAATTACAGTCTTCTATCTACTATCCCATAATATTTCATCTGGTGATACTTCAGGAAAATCTTTCCTGTTGAGAGAAAATGTCATCATAAGGGATTGACTTTTATTCAGTAAAACTCAAACATTTCCTTTCATATCATGTAACCCAGATAATATGTTCACATGTCCACCTAGCATGTGACTTTCCATACAAAGAGACTCCTTCTTTTGGGATGGTTAAGGGGTTAAAACCAATCCATGGCTAGGAGTTTCGTTGGAACACAGCCAAGGAAAGGTTTTCAAGTTCACGTCCACTGAGGAAGGAACAGCAGATGATGGAGGCAGATGATGGAGGCAGAGCCGACCTTCTCCCGCACGGACTTGGATTCCGGGAAGAAATGTCGAATACTTAATTGTTCCCGTGAGTCTCATGGGAGTCACAAACATGGCTAATCAGAGCTCCCATTTGTGAGAGCCTATTGTGTGTTCACGTGGAGGTTCTATTATCCCCACTTCAAAGATTAAAAAACTGAGGTTATTTGCCCATGGTCATATAAGCCACAATCTGGGATTTAAACTCCAGTTTCTTTCCAAAAAGCTTCTTTACATGGCCCTCCCGAGGCAAAAACCCAATTCCAGGGTAGAAAAAGACAGACGGTCTGGGCATTCCACTCTGGCTTCTCCTCCCAGCAAATGCCTGGGTGGGACGGAGGCCCAGGCCGGTCCTTCTGAAAATCTACCCAGAACAGGTGCTTCCTCCCAGGCCACGAAGGACAGTACTGCTCGTTTGTGACGAGCCCCCGCCCAGAACAGCGGCTCATTGTGCAGGTGAGGAGAAGCACAGTGTGGTCAGGGTGCGGGGGCCACCTCGAGGTCAGGGGGACGTGGCCGGGGGACAATAGAGAGACCTCCATGCAGAAAATTACAGAGAGGAAACGATTCGTTCTCCCTTCACAAAGTGGTCATCAGGAAGTGCGTGATTGGCTTCTCGCTGGAGCGTGGCAGGACCTTGTCCTGGGTCAGTCCCCAGGGCAGCCTCGCCCTGCAGGCTGGGAGGCAGCGGGAGGAGTCCGCCGGGCGCCAGGGACACAGCGGGTCTGACCTGCAGCCCAGTGCTGAGTGCAGGACGTGCTCCGACTCCCTGAACACTGGGTGCCTGGGGAGGGGGCTGAGAGATGCACTCCACACAAATGCATATCAGAACCCAGGTAAAGCGTGGTTTGGCGGTGACTGGAGGAGAGGCCTTCCTGGGCCAGGTTTGGGTCCAGTACCTGGAGTGCCCGGAAAGGAATCACTCTCTGCCTCACCTGCTCCCAGCATCAGAAATGTGCCAGATTACTCTGGGTACTTGCTCCCAGCTAGGGGTAGGCATATGGCCGCCTCCAAAATCTACTGTGGGAGGGGCCACAGGGTAGCCCCCCACTCCCCCAAAACAATCAAGAAGCTGCTCCCCAGGCCTAATGGAGCTCTCACTGGCCTAGACGCGGGGCACACTGGTGCAGACCATGCAGACCCAGGTCTCGCGGGCCGCAGGGAAGTGTCAGGTGCAGCCTGGCCTCCCGAGAGGACCCTACAGCCGCTGGAGACAAGAAGCCACTTCAGCGATGCTTGGCAGGAGGCGGCGGAGGGCCCAGCACCACTCAAGTGTCTGCAACAGTCCAGGTACGCCCCACCCCAAGATGGCCCTTGAGATGGGGAAGGAGGCATGGTCCCAGCTTTGCAGGACCTTGAGCAAACCACCTCCACTCTGGGCCTCAGCTTCCTTGCCTAATAACGCACCCCTCATTCAGTGCACCCCACCTCACCCCACCCAACCCCCTCCAAGACATCCTCTGCGGCTGTGACCTGAGGCACATATTAGCCTCTGATCTCAGTGGCCAGAGCTCAGGCTCAGAAGGGCCTCAACTGAGGAAGGAAAGAAAAAAATTCACTCCAAGGCACCAGTCCAGGATCCCAGAACTGGGGTGGGGATACATGCAGAAACGGGGGCCATGCCAACCAAGGTAAGCACCCCCACCCCACGAGGGGCCTTCCAGGGCAGAAGGACAGTCATCCCACAACAGCGTGGCTGCCGCGAATGGAGCCAGTCCTCCCTGGGCCCCTACTTGGGGCAGGACATTGTTCTAATTCCTGACTGTATGAACGGTTGGGTCCCCACAGGCACCCTGCGCTGCTGGCAGGAGGTGGACACTATGTGACTCTCTCTCTGCAGATGAAGCCACTGAAGCATGGAGGAGAAGTGGCCATGTGCCCACGGTTGGTGAGTGGCCCAGACGAGTGCTCTCTCAGTCCCTCTCCCAGGGCGTCTACACCACCCTTCTCCCACCAGCTGGCATGTGGCTTCAGCATCCAGGCCTGGGAACCAGCTGACACGGTGGTGGGAAAAACTGAAGGCCCAGGATCTGAGGGCCGGGAGCTCTGCGAGGCACAGAAACACCCACAGCCCTGTCTGCACATGTCTGCTCGCCACGGCGCCCACCTCATTTAAGGCCGAATTTAATGAGATAGTCCGGGGGTGGCACTCACGACCAGCTGCTGAGCCTCAGGCTGCTGACATTTAGCCTTGGGTGCCCTGGGGTAGCCCCCAGGGTGCCTGGGATGGAAGAGGGCTCCTGCTTGGGACCAAAGAAACATTCAACTCCCAATCAGGGTCCAGCATAATTGTTCTGACCCAGCCTTTCTGTGACGTGGGCAAGCCCCTTGCCCGGAGGGCCCTCTGACTTCTGCTCCCCATCTTCAAAAGGCGAGGTGGAGCTTATCAGTGCCAGGTGGGGATGGCTGGAGAATCGCAGGCGCTGGACCAGGGCGTGAGGAAGGGTCCTCCCACGTCCGGCTGCCTCTCCCTGTTCACACGCTGCATCTACAGTCCTGCCGGACCGGCCGCCCGGGGCTGTGTCGTGGCCTTTTTGATGGAAGTGGAGGGTGTTGGAGAGGCGACCCATCTCAGCACGACTGAAATGCAGCCGCCACCATTAACTAGGACAAACACAGTCCTGTGCGTGGCGTGGCCGGGGCGCGCATTCGCCGGGGCAGTAATTAGAGGGAAAATATCCTACAGGCAGCTTAGCTGCGGAAAACCATTTTCATTGAAAATATACATTTGTAATTGTAAATGGAAAGATTACCTGTAATAGCGGTAACAGACCCATTTCCTAATAAGATGAACGCTGTAGCTGATGACTGAAGCATCTGTAGATGGCTACGTACACCATCTCTGTGCTGCAGCCTGCCAATTTGTTTCAGCAGCGAAAAGCGTGATTTAGTGTTTGTAGCATTACCATCTGTTGTCGTTATTACAGAAATTATATATAAACCAGTTAGTAAACACTTTGCCGCATTGTCTGTTGTTTTGATAATCACCCATAATAACATCTAGCATCAATATGGTCTTTAAACCCGATTTGGGAGTTAATGGAATAAGAGGAGGCTGTCTGTATATGCACCGGGGTAATGTCATTAGGAATGTTTGTGAAGAACAAATTAAATCAGTTGTAAATTGTGCTCTCAAGTCAGCCAGAAAACCAGTCTTGTTCAGGAGAAGGGATTTATATTTTAACCTCGTGCAGAAAATGCACTTACGCAGATTAAAATAAAATAGGGACTTTGCCGATGGATGGAAGTGGTAATTGCTGGGGCCTTAATGGCTTCCTGTTGGCGTGTCATGCAGTGGGCACAGCTATTTTAAAAGTTAACCGGCACTCGGGGTCATACTTTCACTGATTCAGTCATTAAACCAGGCTAGACATGTCACTAAATGGCTGATTATTCAAATGGCGAGCCTGCTCCGTGGTTCCCCGGTGTCGTCTGTTGAACACGGGGATTTTCAGGGATGGTTCTCATAAAATCAAGATGAGTTGGATTCAAGTACGAGTCAATGGTAGCACTGGGCTGGGGCCTGGCCCATCTGGGCCTGCCTCCTCAGACAGGCGGGGCTGGCGCCGCCCTGGCAGCCAAGCCTCGGTGCTCAGGTGTCTGCAGAGTTCCAGGGGAAGAGCCAATTTGTGGGTGTGTCCAAAAGGAAGCCATGCCTAGACAAAGACGTGCCATTGAGATGGGAAGCAGTCAGAGAAGGTGGCAGGGATAGCTGCAACTCCATCCCAAGACCGTCGGCAGCGTTATTGCTGACCCAGTTACACAGCCAGGAGGCCATGAGGGTAGTTGGATCCCAGATCTGCTCCTCCACCCCTCTGCTCCTTCCCGACATGCCTCCTCTTACTTAGAGAGCTCTCAAGGCCTTCCCCTTGGGCATCCTTATGATCTCCCTGGGAGACAGATTTTACCAGTGCCCCCATTTTGCAGGTAAACAGACTGAGGCTTAGAGTGGGTCCAGCTCGTGTGAGTGAGGTTAGACAGCTGGCAAGAGGCCCAGCTAGTATGAGACAGAAGGTCTCAAAATCTTCCCACAGCACTGAGCTGTTGAGCAGGTGGGACCAAAAATGGACATTTACCTAAGCACTCAGAAGTCAAGAACGTTCCTGTATGGAGTGGCAAGTAGGGATGGCAGGAAGGATGGGGAGACCAGCTCTAGGGCCAGCCTGATGACCTGGAAGCTAATCCGACTGGCAGCTGAGGACGCTCGCTTTGGGGCAAGCCAGAGAGGAGATTGGGGTGGGGGGGGATGTCTGCTCCCAGCACAGAGAAAGTGGGAGCTAGAAATAGTACCCAAGGCTGTGAGAAGGGCTGGACCATTCAAGGACTCACCTGATGCCGAGCTGCTGGCCACACTTGTTTAATAGTTGGGACAAAGAGCCTAGTGCAATGTTTTCTGAAGAGCAAACATAGTTGACTCGCCATCCTTGAGATGATTTCCAACAGTACACATTATGAACTCGTTTTTACTTTATTTTAATGTTTATCAATAAAAATATAAATAGCACATCAAATTCATAGTATAAAATCAGTTTGCTTTTAAAGGAAATCTTTTAAAAAATGACCTCAATTAAAAAGAACAAGTTTATTTTTAAAATATGAAGTAGGCAACAGAAGATACATAGATGTGGCAATAATCACAAACAGAAGGACTGAAGTTTGGAGTCAGGGTGACCTCCGCTCAAATCAAGTGATTTGGGATCAGACTTCACCTCTCCAGGTTACTTTCTTGTGACACCACGAGGCTAGAGCACCCTTTGCACAGGGCTGGTGAGGACAGTAAGTGGGTCGCCGGATACTCGCAACGCTGGAAATGCTCAGCAAAGGGGGCTAGTCCCAGAAACAAAAGAGCACTGGGCCTTTCTTCCAGGAAGCACCCTACACTCAGCGCGTATTCAGTCAACACTTGCAGAATTGGAGCACACCAAGAAGCAAAACCTGCCAGGCCTCACTGTCCTGCTGTCAAATAATGTGACACTCATCCCAGAGGGATCGGGTCCTATGGGGCCAGATGTGTCCCCTGGGTGTTCTAGTCCAAGCCTGGGTTTCTTTGGGGGTTTTTTGTGTGTTTGTTTTAATAAATGAGGGATCAGGGTCCAGAAAAGTCAAGTCACTTGTCCAAGGTCACACAGCAGGTTCATGCCAGAATCGAAACGAGATGTCCCCTCGGTGAGCACTAACCTAGTGACTCTGTGGTGTGCCTGGCACCGTGCTATGCTCTTTTCATAAATCATCACAGCTGGACTGTGAGGAGAATGCCATTAACATCACCTCCATGTTACACACAAAAGGCTGAGGCACAGAGAAGGCGGATCATTTGTCCACGGTCACACAGCTAGAGAGTTGCAAGAGCCGGAACATGAACCCACCAAGTCTAACTCCCGATGAAGAGCCCTGTTCTTAACCTACTGCACCAGGGGTCGGCAAACTACGGCCCAAGGACCGAGTCCAGCCTGCGGCATGTTTTGTGATGGCAGGAGAGCTAGGGGTGGCTTTTACACTTGTAAATGGTTGGAGAAAAGTAAAAGGAAGAATATTTTGTGACATGTAAAAATTACATGCCTGTATCCATAAAGTTTTATGAGAACACATCATGCCCATTCATGGACATACTGTCCGTGGCAGCAGAGTAGACAGTGGCATCGGAGAGTGAGTGGCTCACAAAGCTCACAATATTTCCTATCTGGCCCTTCACGGAGAAAGTTTGCTGACGCCTGCACTCCACTGCCTTGGAACTTCCGTACACAAAGTGCAGAAGGGAGAAAGGAAGGCCTTTGTCTATGGGGTGTCATCCCAGGAAATTAAAAGCAGGCGGGGCAGGGAAAGAAGGAAAAAGGAGAGAAAAAGAAAAGAACCGTCGGTGCTGATGAGAACGCTAGCTGTGGACATGCAGTTCCTAATCCTAGATGACAAAGGGAAAGGGAGACAGAGGTCTCAGTTTTGGAAATAAATCTTCCCCACACCAGCTGGGACCAGTGTGATAATTGCCAGGGTGGAAATCCATACCCAAGTGACAACCAGGAAGGGGAACCCCTGAGACAGGGGCATTGCAGAAATACTTTAGGTGCTTGAGTATTTTTCATAAATTCATGTAATTATTTTAATTAAAAATCTTTAAAATATTAATGGGGGGAGGTCCGAAGCAGAGTTAATTATAGCAGCTCTACTCACCACATGTACTTAAGACTCCGTCAGCTTTTCCATTAGGAACCGCTGCTTTTCAGGGGGGTTATAATTCAGCCAAATAAATTGGCCACAGACTGAAGCTTGACATGCCAGTTTGCAGGGTGGGAATTAATTGTTTAATTGATTTGAATTCCAAGGCCTATACGTGGACGGGGGAAAAATCATCATATGTTGTCATTTCTGGGAGGGGTGTCCTGAAGACACCTGCCCTTTTTGTAGCTCACAGGTCATCGCTGCCACTATTAAAACCCCACCATCCGTCATCACAGTTCAAAAATGTATACCTGTATGTGGCTTTGCACCAAAAGGTTCTAAGTACCTTACTTAGCTCTTAAATTCGTGCCTAAGTTTCTCTTCAAATGAGCTTCATTAATCTGGAAAGGAGAGGTTTTTGTCTGTTCATGTGAATGTGTTTTAAAATAAGCCTTTTCATTTTTGGTAGCTTCAATATACAACCAGCGGCAATCACAGGCTTTCCTTCCTTGGCTGAAATCCGATCATTAAACCAACTTCACTATTAGGGGGAATATCTGGCTGGAAAATGCATTTTATCCCTGAAGAATATGCTATATTAGTGAGAAAATTACTCTAAATGGGAACAAAGCTGACAACTGCTGCTTGCAGACTAATGGCCTAGTGTATATATCGTACCCAAAAAGCATGTCATCACCCGACTGTTGAGCAGATCACTGGCATGAGGTTCTGGTTGGCACAAATGGGACATTATGATGTCGAAAAGATTTTAGGGATTTTGGTGGGTTTCTTCTCACCCTTCCGTCTTTTACTTAAAGCCAACGGATGCAGTATCAGCATAACCCGAAAATCCGGGTGAGCCCAGTGCTGTGGCCACCAGCAGGTAGAAATGCATCCTATTCTCACTTCTATACAGGATTACCCTGTAGCCATTTTATGCAAAATCGCATCCTGTGAATGGCAGAATATTTTCTCACCCACTGCAGAGTTGTTCAACTCAAACTATTTAGGGACTTGGAAGATGCCCCGGAGCCCCACAGACAACACAAGACATCATGCAATGACTCCTTTTTCGGGAGAGAGAAATTGTATCATTGCATTGCATAAATGTGAGTGCCATAATAAGAAAAAAAATGCATTTGTTTCATTTCCAATCCTCGATACCGTCTTCTTCATGAGAACAGATTCAAATGTGGGACCATTTTCTGTTCTTATTAAGAGGAAAGTGGTATCAATTTTAATAAAGTCCAAGAACATTCGTTAATAGAACGCATTTTCCATCCACCTACAAACGTAGTGGAAGCCACGTCAGTGACTCGGGACATTCAGGTGAAGGGCCCCTCCCGCTCCCTGTCTGCGAGGGAGGATCTGAGAGGGCGGTGCCGGAACAATAGCAACCATTAGAACTTTATTCTTTTCTTGTGCTTCTTCGGATCTCCTAGTTCCGATATTATAGCCCATCAATTTTTTATTAGAGCATAATTCATTTACTGAGATTGCTTCTTTTGAAAGCGTTTGGCGATAGGATCTTTCTTACTGAAGACGCGAGGCCAAGAGCAGAGATTTGGGTTGGTATCGCCCGTGGCCACACGATGGTTCTTTACAGTCTGTGACACCCACACGCTGAACTAGCAAGGCAGATGAGTAGACGGGGCAGAAAGCGAAGGAGCGACAATCACGTCCCTCACAGTGCAGAGGGGGGGGATGCCAGCGGGACCCTGAGTACCGGGTGGGTCCTCAGACAGGAGCAGCCAGGATCCCTAAGAAAGTCACATGTCCGCTCTTCTCCCTGCCCACGTGCAGCTCTGGGTGCCAGAAACAAGCGTTTTGCCTATGTCTATCTGCCCTGAAAATATAGATACACAGCAGACTTTTCAAGTTCAAAGCCTCACATCCTTTTTAGTCCTGTAAAAAATGTTTTAAAAGCCGAAGTTTTAAGTGCCTTAAGAAATCCTTAAATAAGAACCGTATTTATGGTCATGTAGTATTTAAGCAAACAGCAAGTTTGTGATAATTACTCAGGTCGCATTTATGAAGCTACAACAGTGAGCGAGGCGCGGCTCTAGGCATTGCAAGGGTGCAAAGGGCATCTAGCAGCAAAAGGGTCCACATGAGAAGACTACCAGTAATGCCAGGCACTATGTCACAGGATGTCCAAGCTGGACGGAAGTTTGGAGGCCATTTAGTCCACTGCCCCCATTTTACAGAAGAGGAATCAAAATCAAAGAAGTGAAGCGACTTGCTCTGGCAGAACCAGAGCCACGATTGTTTCATTGATCATATATTTGTTACAGTCTATAAATGCCAATATCATTATCACTCTGTGCCATGCATTGCACTGTAGTTGCCACATAGAGCCTTCTAAACAACCCTACAAGGTAGGGAGTGTTATTCTCCCAATTTATAGGCAAGGAAACTGAGGCTCAGAGGGGTTGAGTCATTAGCTCAAGGTCACACAATTAGTGACAGAGACCCCAGGATCCAACCCAGCTCCATCTGTTTCCAGAGTTCAATCTCTGACGCACTAGCTCCGCAGAACCAGGGTAGAGTATGTTCCACGCTCCCTGCCTGCTTGCGAAACTCCAGTGAACTGATCGTGTCTTTTGTGAGCCCTCCTTGACTCTCAGCAGAGGCGACTGTCCCCTCCAGGTCCCAACCCCTGTCCTCAGTGAGCACCTCTCTGGCTGCCTCCATCTCGCTGTGCTTGATTTGTGTGTCTCTGTCCGCGCCCACGCCAGGTCCTGCCTCCCGTATCCCCAGCCCGCAGCCCAGGGCTGGGCACATGGCAGGTCCCCAGACAATACCAGTTGAATGACTCCAACGAGTCTGACAAACTGTACCCCGCCAACCCCCAATAATCTCCCGCCGATGGTTGGCCAAACATGCACAGAGTCCACAGAGGTGACCAGAGCTGTCCTTGTCTTTGGGTTCCAGCCAGACCTTCTGCCCGCACAGCACCCCAGGCAGGTGGGTGATTGGGACAGACCCCTCCATTTTCTTCCACTGTGACCAGCTCTTCAGGGGACATACTCTGTCTCACCCACTCACACACACATACAAATGGTCACTAGAAACTAAACCCCCTTCTCCCTCCAGACACCACCCCCTTCTTCTTTCTAGCCACTGATGCACGCAGGTGGTCCATCCTCAGCCGTTTCCATTCTTTTGCATTCTGGATGGGAAAGAAAGCAACCTGGGAGGGCAGGAGCTCTTTGGAGGCGATCGTTAGCACATCCACCAAATTTCAACACTGCCGGGACGGCCTCCCCTCAGTCCCTGAGCACTACGGTGGCTCTTGCTCAGCTCTGAGCATTACCAAATGCCCCTTTTGCTATGTGGACCTCAGCGAGCTACCAGGAAGTACGAGTCTGTGTTGAGCAGGGGAGGGGATGGCAAGTTGGAGAGACCACCCTTCCACTCACCAAGACCCGAGCACTCATGCAAGCGACTTGACGGCACGGCTTTGGTCTGTTGCACTATTAAATAAAAGACAAGATTTTGGAAAAGCAATCTATCCTTGGGTTTCAAGAAAACTAAATGCTGTTACTCTCACTTAGTGACAAACCATCTCCTGAAAACTCCAGCGGATTTGTAGTAAATATTGAAACGCCGACTTTCATCAGTGATGGGGAAACTGAATGCTCCTGAGAATATCAAATGTTAATGTCAGTGTCTCACCAATTTGTTCAAGTATTGAAATACAATAAAGATATCTGTATTGCAGCTACCAAAGGACAATGGACTCCTTTTTCTCAATAATTCAGAACACACTTCAACACTTATCATCTCTCCCATTCGTCACTCTTATTAATACCACAAAATCCTGGATCTGGAAAATGTTTTAAGCTCTTGTTTATTGAATGCCTGCAATGTGCCAGCCTTGGTTTTATTCATGTAATGAACACTGTTTGACTCAATCATCCAAAGTCCTGGAAAGAAAGGTCCATGAGCCCATTTACAGATGCAGACACCGGGTTCCAGTGGAAAAACCTGCCCAGGTTTGTGCAGCTTGGTGGTGGTAGTGCCGGGATTCTAATCCAGGTCTGTCTACACACCTTCAATTCCCACTTTATGCCCTGTCAATGGAAAAAAAGACCAAACTCTAAAATAATTTTAAAGAGATTTACCCTGAGCCAAATTTGAGGACCATGACCCCAAGCCATGCCCAAGAGGTCTCGAGCAGTGGACTCGCAGAGGTTGGGTTACAGCTTGGTTTTATACATTTCAAGGAGACCAGGGTTACAGGTAAAGTCATAAATCAATACGTGGGAAGCATACATTGGTTTGGCCCGAAAAGGTGGGCCATCTCGAAGCGGGGGCTTACAGGTTATAGATGGGTTTAAAGATTCTTTGGTTTGTAATTGGTTAAAGAAATGAAGCTTTGTCTAAAGGCTTGGAATATTTCAACATAAGGAGCTCTTTATCAGAGATAAGCCACTGGGACATAGATTTGTTGTGTAAATTGAGGACCTGCAGGTGTGTCTTGCATACCCTTAGGCCTGTTAATGGGTTACAAAGGATGTCCCCAAGAAGGGAGGGGGCATGATGAGGCATGTCTGACCTCCTTCCTCCTGGCAGGCAATTTAGCTTTAGGATATTCCTTTGGCCATGAGGGGGTCCATTTAGTCAGCTGGTGGGAGGTGAGTCTTAAAATTTTATTTTAGTTCACAGTCCTTAGACTATGCCAGGGTTTGGGGTGGACCTGTACCAGTCTTGACATATCCTGGAATGTGGATTTTTTTTCTGCTGTGGGGGATTTTTTGTTTTATTTTAATAAATCTTCATCAGCCTGCATATCTGGCTCTCTTGTTCACTTACCTCTTGTTCTCACTTCTACTCTTTCTCTTTCTTAGTTTGCCAAAGAATTGTGGTTTGGACTTTCTGGCTTTTGAGACTCTAGGTGAATAAGTCATTGCTAAGGTCATAGCCACCTGCCGGTGACAGGAATGGTGGTGAAGCCAAAGGCAACTCCAGGTACTCCTGGTGTCTTCTTCAGATCTTACTTTTCTAACAAATAACAGTCGAGACAAATCCCAAGCTTCTGGCATGAGGAGCCCACTGAGGACCCATGGTATTAGCATAAATGAAAAAGGAGGAACTATACAAACACAAGGAAAAGGGTCAACCACAGTAGTAATTTAAAAATGCCAATTGAAAATCAAAAATAAGACTTTCTGCTTATCAAACTAGTAAAAATCTCACAAATAATGGCACCAAATGCTGAAGAGGATGTGATAAATTTTCCCATTTTGCTTGTGGGAAAATAAATTGGTACACTCCTTTTAGAAAACAATTTAGTAAATACTAAAACCATGAAAACTGTGACTGTAAAATTGTGTGATTGTTTTCTGTTGTTTTTGTTTTTTCACAAACCCAGAAGTTCTTGCTAATGTGAGATTCAATTTTGAAAAATTAAATGTATGTATTAAAAACGCACATACAAGAAAAAAGAAGGAAAAGAAAAAGAAATACACTAAACTCCATACAGTGACATTCTCTAAGTAATTGTGTTAGTCCTACTTCTTTTATTCTTATTTGACCTTTCTACATTTTATTTCCGTAATCAAAAAAGTAATAAGCCACAGTGCTACGTCAGCAGGGCACTTGTGCAACATACAAATAGGCGCAATATCAGGATGGGGGGGAAACAAGTTACAAGGATATGATTTCCATGTTTGTACTTAAAAAAAAAAAGCATCAAAATATTACAGTTGAGTGGTAAAATGGGTGCTTATATTTCCTTTATTTTTCTAATATAGTGACACTATTTTCATAATTTCTTTAAAAATTTTATAATTTTGAAAAGTGACTTTATCAACCATGAGGCAGACATACAAATAAAACTAAAAATGCTCGCTGGATGGGTATACCTGGGGAGGGTTCTGACCTGAGGCCTGCTCCCTTTGTTTAAAAACAAACAAGCATTGAAGACATGTCAGGGCAAACTGAGCCTTTCTCCTCAACTTGATTTGAAAATTTGAGAGAAGAGTGAAAAGGGAGTAACTTCTGCGGCACATTTGTCTGCGTCCAGGAACCCCCTAAAATCAGCTCCCGCCCCCACTCTCTGCGGGACGCTGTCAGGGCCATTAGGCCGGGGCTCATTTGGAGCGTGTGTCCACCTGTCCTGCACGCCCAGGCATCCAAGACTGGCTGTTCTCACCAGGGCTGAACAATCAGGTCATCTGTCCTCTCTTAGGTCAGAGTGTGGGATTTCTAGCCCAAAGGGAACTTGTTCTCCCAGAAGAGGAGGGAGATGCAATGTCATGCAATGCCACGCCACGCGATGCCATGCCATGCAGTGTAAGTGCTGCCAGCAAGGCCAGGCCCTCCTGCTCTAGCACTGCAGGCTTTTCAGCAGACGGCCCAGACCATTTTGCATGGCGATTCACACAGAGAGGGAGTAAAGCTGGTAGCCCAACTGGGAAAAACAAACAAACATACTGGGAAACAAACAAGCAAACAAAATTAAGTAAAATCATTTAAAAAGAAAAAGAAAAAAAAATCTGAGATTCCTTATTTCTCACTTGAGCAGCAGACTGCCCAGCGGGCTTCAAATCCTTGCCTTGTAAACCGTGCCCCAACTCTTTGGTCCCGCGTCTCCCACGGCCCCAAATCCACACTCCTCCTTGCCTGGGCCCCCGCAGCCCAGCGCGCTGAGTCACTAAATCCTGACCCACGGATGCCTCGTGAATCGGGGTTGACGCTGAGGAGTTCTATCCAGAGGTCGTTATGATGTCACCGTTATCACTACGCTGGGCCAGATCATTTTGCTTAAAAAATATTCTTAGGATTGCAGCAAATCAAAGTGCGCGTCTGTCTACACGCAGGCAGAGCGGTGGGACGGCGCATGCGCACACCCAGTCGCCGTGTGGTGATGGGGGTTGTTTATTTGACCTCTCTAAACTTCACATCCCCGTCTATCAAGTGGGGCTGACTCACTACCTCAGAGGACTGAGTTGAGGACTAATTTCAACCCATGCGAAGCTTTTAGCGCATGTGCACCTGCTATCCGGTCAGCACTCAGTGAAGCTTAGCTGTCTGGAAGGACAGCCGTTTTGGGCCTCTGAACAAGGATGTTCCGAAGTTTGTCAGCAGCGCACAAGCCCACGAGCTCATTATCACACCCATGAGGACCTAATTTCTCAGCATCTCAAGTAAGAGGCCTAGACAGTCAGGCAGCCAAGCAGCTTATCATCCAAACCAGAAATAGCCGAGAGAGCGTGACAGCGTGATATTAATATAAAGGCAGAAACGCCTGGTGCGAAAGGGGACGGTCCCAGAATGACCAAGACTGTGCCCACCCTAACAGCAGTAATAGTTCCTGCAAGGCCAGAGATGGTTCCTGAAACTCTGCCCACTGTGTCTTTCATTTCATATTAAGGGACTGATGGAATGAGTTAACCATTCATCACTCCCTCCTAGAGCAAGAGCCCAGAGGGAATGAGACATGGGACGTAAAGGGTTTTTGCATCTTTATCAAGGCATAATTTACATGTAATAAAATATACCCCTATTAAGTGTACTGTTGAAAGAATTTTTATAAATATATGCACCCATATAATCACCATCAAAATCAAAATATGGAACATTTTCATCATCTCCAAAAGGTTCCCCATGTCGCTTTGCAGTTAGTGCCTCCAACCCCGACCCCCAGACAGCAACTGATCAGTAGTAGCCTGCCACTATCGATTAGTTTTGCCTATTCTAGAATTTCATATAAACGGAATCACACATTAGGTACTCTTGTGTCTGGCTTTCGTTCAGCACCATCCATGTTGCGTGTATCAGTAGTTCGTTCCCTTTTATTGCTGAACCGCATTCCTTTGTGCAGATATAGCACGATCTGGTTATCCATTCACCTTTGTGGGACATTTGAGGCTATTATGAATAAAGCTTCTATAAATATTCTTGTTCAAGTCCTCTGGTGGGCATATGCTTTCATTCCCTTTGTATAAATACCCAGAAGTGGAATTTGGGTTCATATGGTAAATCTGTTTAACTTACGAAGAAACTGCCAAGACATCTTATAAAGTGGTTGTACAATTTTTCACCCCCACCAGCAACGTGTGAATTTCAGTTACTTCCACGTTCTCACCAACACTTAATATTGTCGGCCTTTTCAATTTTAGTCACTCTGGTGCATGAGTATGTCATTTTGATTTTAATTTGCATTTCCATGGTGACTACTGATATTGAGTGTCTTCTCATACGCTTATTGGCCACTCGTACATCTTCTTTCATCAAATGTCGTTTCAAATATTTTGAAAATTAAGTTGTCTTCTTATTATTGAGCTGTGAGAGGACTTTGTAATTCTGAATGAGAACTTTGTCTGTGAATGTAAGACTGTAACATATATACAAACATATATTGACATAAAATATATACATTATGTTTATAGCTTTGGGGGGTGTGTGTGTGTAGCATAAGAAATCTTACCTACCCTCAAATCACAAAGATTTTTTCCTATTTTTTTCTAGAAGTTTTATAGTTTTAACTTTTACATTTAGGCCTATGATCTATTTTGAGTTAGTATTTGTGTATGGCATGAGGTCAGTGTCGAAGTTCATTTTTTTCCACGTGGATATCAAGTTGTTCCAGCACCATTTTTTAAGACTATCCTTACCCCACCGAATACTGGGAACATAGTGTTCATAGTTCTTATCAGAGCCTTAAATGTGACCAATCTCTGATTTAGTCTGAGGATGTTGAAACTAGGTTTTTGTAATGGATGGTTGAGAGATTAACCTGAGATGACCTCAAGACCCCCTCCCAACCTTACAATTCCATGCCTCTGTGTTCTTGAGACCCCAAGCAGGAAAGGTTCTCCAGGCATGCATAATTGTCTAAGCCCACTTAGGGGGTCCCTGGACAAACAGAGAACATTCCTGATGTCACTGGCAAATCGAGAGTGTACAGGAGATTCACACCAGAACCCAGGACCATCGCAGAACACTCCAAACTCCAATGTAATCTCTTGAGTTCCTAAAGCAAATGAAGTCCTTTCAAAATATTCACACAATTGGGGGAAGCACAAATTCTTGAACAAGTTATGACGTATTAAGTCATACCTATTCTCACTCTACAAAAAGTTGATGTCATTGGTGTGCAGATATTTGCATTGCCAACTCATGGTCTCTGCTTAAATTCTTCTTTTATGGAACATACTCAGACCCAGTTTGAAAATATGATTTCAGCCTCTGCAGCATCGATAAATACAGCCGGTGCTGGGGAAGAAGATTTCACGATGAGAAAGCTTTACACATTCTGGCCAGTTCCACTGTGAGACTGCAGAGCAGCCGAAAAGCTATACAATGTGGCTTTTGTTCAAGTGGCAATTAGCAGAAATTGTGGAACGCGGACAGCGTCATTGTGCAAAGGATTCAGCCAAAGTAGACACAGACCGGTTTTCATTAGACCAGCCAAAAGCTGGAGAATCCTCTTTTAAAAAATTAAACAAGCTCTCAGCCCATTCGCTCCAGTTCTAACAATGCTGGGCAGTGCGCTTCCTCTCGCTGGCGGATGGTACCTGGAGGACGCCATGGGGGATCTCTCTAAGTGTTGGGTCTTTGATTGACAAATGTATTCAAGGGGAAATTGCTGGTGTGATTTTATTCATTATTAGGAAAACGAAGGAGCTGAATTGTGCTGCCTGGTAGCTCCTGTGCCAGTTATAATAGTATCTCTGGTTATTTTAGTTTGGTTTAAATCAGACACTAGAGTATGAAGATTCATTTTTGCCCCCATGGGGCAGGAGAGTCTGAAGAGGGAGCTCAGAGTAATTAAGGGGAGGGGGTGGTGCCGAGCGCCCCAGTCACAGAATCGCTGACTTGGGAGGTAACTCCGGGCTCACCTGGTCTACCAGGCGGTCGTAATCAGCCTCCAGAGGTCATTAAGAAACAAATCTCACCTGAAAGTGGTTGTTGCAAAAGAAAAAAAAATGAACCAACAAACAAACCAACTCCCCCTTCCACACAGCACCCCTTTATGTGCTTGCAGAGAGTGATCGTGCCCATCTACCCCGAGTCTTCTCCAAACTGAACGCCCTCCACGTTGCTGGGCGCTCGGAGTCTTCACTGTCCCCTCACTTCCGCCTGGATGCTCCTGTCTCTCTTCCCACCTCAAACACGGCAGCTGGGCTTACCTGTGGGAAAGGAAGCCTAGAAGCCTCCGACCACCACTGCTGCGGCTCTCAGGAGTCAACAACAGAAAACTGCTCTTGCCTCCTCCGACGTCACAAGGAAGAATCAACAAGAGCGATGCAGCTAACAGAAGCCACGCCGCGTCTTAGGACGACCCCCAGTTCCAGGTCAGCTCCCCTTTCCGGTGAGGAGAAAGAAGGGATCCAGCTCATGCCACCAGGGTCGGAGACGGCGCCCGCCTCTGCCCAGGTGAATGTCTGCATGTGCGCCCTGACAGCAGGTCTGCTGAGAGCTGGCCAGGCAGGGGGACCGACCCGTGCAAAGGCCCTGCGTGGTGGGGGAGACAGCCTTTCCAGGAGAGAGGTTTCCTCATCTCTAAAACAAAATCATGATCATTTTTTCTCTCTCCTACAGCCTTCGAAGATGAGTCATTCTTCACCTCCCTGAACCCCCAACTCCCCTTCCCCACAAGGAGTGAGAAAGAGATCCAGGCTGGGGTCACACGGAGCGTGGTCCGGGGGCCACAGTTGTGGGACCTGGACCTGTATGTATGGAAAGTGCCCGGAACGGGGCCTGGGTACGAAGTAAGAACTGGGCACCAGGAGGCTTCTTGGTCACTGTCTCTGTGGTTATCATCCGTGTCGTGTGGCCCTGGGCCTCAGCCTCGCCTTGGCAGGATCCATTTGCATGGCTGCCCGGGGCCAGGAGCAGCAGCTGTCTGTGTCCTGGCATTCTTTAGCAGGAGAAAATCCCGCCTTCAGTGCAGAGTCCTGGCCGTGATTCAGACACTGCCCTAAACAGATTGCAAGTGTTTCCTCACTGGAAAAGAGGATACACTATAAAATGCAATGTTGCCTTAAGGGTGTGGGGATTTTCTTTCTTATAATCAATCAAGTTTTTAAGCATTTAGGAAACAAATATAATGCATCTTTTTTCCCTTAATCATAGCGAAGTTCCCCTCCAGATGGAAAAATTCTGAGTTTGTAAATTAAGACCATCGTAACTGCCAACATTTCAATGTTTCTGTGTGTTTTAGAGCTGGCAAGGGCCTTGAAGACCACCTCACTCAATGCTTTGACTTTCAGATCAGAAGAACCAGGGCTCAGAGGGTGAAGTGACTTTCCCAAGGTCACACAGCAAGTCAGGGACAAAGCTGAGATAAACCGCAGGCCTCTAGGAGCCACAATCACTGTGCTTCATTCCTTATCGTGTCTCCAGAAAGAAGTACCATGGGAATGAGAATGAAATTAGGTTTCTTTCTGAATGTTAGAATTATAACATCACCTGCAATTGGCTACAGCTGGACTTTTACCAAATGGGGAGGGTGTGTTTGTGATACCAGCACAGACGACCACCTGCGCCAGCAGAGAGGGTTCTCGCCGTCTGCTCAGGAAGGAATTCAAGCTCAGAGGCATGAGCGAGAGAAAGAGTTCAGACACGAGACAAGAGGAGAAGCAGGGAGGTTTACTGCAAGCAAAGTACACTCTTACAGCGAAGGAAAGAGCGGACTGCTGCAGAGAGGAACGGTGCCACCCAGGGTCAGGGTCTGTCCTTCTATGCTAATCCTTGATGACATGCTAAGCTGGGGGTGGAATATTCATGGATTTTCTGGGGAAAGGGTGGAGACTTCCTAAAACTAGGAACCTTCATCTTTCTTGATCTTACAGGTTAACTTCCGAAAGTTGCCGTGGCATTTGTAAACTGTCACGGCGCTGGTGGGTGTGATTTTTACTAAGTTAATGTGGTGGTTCCTTTAGGGACACTGTTGCCCCAACTGTGCGCAGGCCCCAATTAAAGGACTCCCCCGTTTTACCTTAGATAAGATGTGGCTGAAGTAAAATAACTAAAGGCTCCCTGTCGGTTACTTTTATCTTAGCGGAGCATATTCCCATCCTCATCTCGCATTGAGAGCACACACCGTGGCTGCGACGGCACCGTCGTTGGTGACCGTGACCACCTGGCTGAGGTGGTGTTTGGCAGGTGTCTCTGCTGCTAAGTGACTCATCTTCCCCCTTTCCACACTGTACTCCCTGGAAGGCAGTCACGATGTGTAGCCCACACACTGTTGAAATTTGTATCTTCTCCCCCACTTATTTATCCAATTATTTATTTATATAAGGATGGACTCAAGAGTGTTTATTTTATATTTCGGTTTTTCATCCAATTCTATTTTATTTATTTTATTGCTCAAATCGTCCCAGCTGTGGCCACTGGGTGCTCGTTCAGTTTGCCTCTGTGTTCTTTGACACATTTCCACACTGTGGGGTCTTCTTGTTTGTTTGTTTTTTGGGTTTTTGGTGGGGTAGGGGTTGGTTTGGGTTTTGTTGTAATGCCTCCTTACTTTCCGGCATCATTATTTTTTATTGAGTAATCTTGCTATAGAAATTGGAAGAACGTAGGCTAGAATATTAGGATCTGCCAAAAGAGTTCATTGAAAGATAGCTTAGAACTAAATTATAACAGATATAGCGCAAGAAACTCTCTTTGGAGCAAAGTCTATGGAAACAATCAGCGAGGCACTTTGGGAGAACCTAAGTTAACTAGGTTAACTATTGTATTACCCATCCTGCTGCTCTTATTCACACATCTCACCCCAGCCTCCTAGTTAGTGGTCATCTGATCCTGAAGCTTCTAAGCATTATAGGTGTACAGGATCTCGGCCAGTACGGAATCGGATTCTGGCCCCTGTGCTCAGGAAACCGGCAATTAAAGATAAGAACGTCAGTGGCTACTCACTGAGTTAGGTGCCCGGTTCTGTGCGTTAAGACTTTCCTCTATTACTTCACCTAATCCCCACTCCAGCCTTGTGGGGTGATGTGGAAAAATGAGAAGTTATATACTTAGTCCCAGGTCATATATGATAGCTGAGTGTCAGACCAGATTCCAGTTACGCCAGTCTGATTCCAAAGCCTTGCACCAGGTCAGAGCTTGGACCAAACCAACGCCTGTTCATCTATGCGTCCTCCGTGGTTGCTTTTGAGCTACAGAGGCAGAGTTGAGTAGTTGCAAACAGAGAACGTATGGCCCACAAAGCCTAAAATATTTATTATCTGGCTCTTTACAGAAAAAGCTTGCTGACCTCTGATCTAAATCACTGTGAGACGCTGCCTCTTGGTGATGAGGACAAAGAAATAACAGTGGGAGGCATCTGACATGCTCTCACGATGCGTCATCACATCTAATCCCCACACAGGTAGCAACCTTTCCATTTACAAATGAGGAAACTGAGGTACAATCATTTTAAGTACTTGCCCAAGGTCCCAACTCCTGAGTGGCAGATGTAGGATTTGGGGTCACACAGAACTGCCTCAAAAGCTAACTCTTAGGCCACAGAGACATACAGATCGGGCCAGAGGGGTGTGTGTTTGGGACCTGGAGACTAGCACTTCTGCTCTATCTTAATGCATTCTCGACGGATCTACAACGCAGGGCAGAGAGACAAATCTCTGCCTTGTAGATTAATTGTTCCTAAAAGAATGCCACAATTCACAAATGCTGATTTTGATTAAAATAATCAAGATGATTTCCTACTTCCAAAATACTGACAAAATAGCTTTTTTATCTATGTGAACAAAAAACTAAGCGAGGATTATTTAAATCAAGATTATGTATAACACGCATCCTAATTACTACACAATTATCTAGCTAAAAAGTGGATATTAGTGAATGTTGTTTTCTGCTGGCAGTCAAATCCAAATTAATAGCATTCTATTAATGTGATGTGGATCGCAGATAAAAATAAATTAATGTGACTCCAAGCCAGCTCTGTTTATAAGCAAAACCCAGATACAAAGAGAAAAGAAACATTTTAAGATGCAAAAATATGCCACTGAACACAAGCCAAACATGGATTTTTAATTAAAGCACCAAGAATTTTTTTTTTCCTACCGATTGTTCCTTTTGGGTATTAGCTCGCTGTGTCAGAACCAGCCTGGAAATCAGGTCTGGAATGCTGAACACAACTGAAGGTCAAAAACAACGGGAATGGATTTTCCCAAGGTTCAACCAAAGAAGCCAGATCAGATGGGAGTTTGCGCTCCCACCTTCAAAAGACTCCCCTCCAAACTGAGATGAAAGAATTCCAGGAGGAAAAGAGAAAGAAAGTAAGATTTTTGAGACAATTTGTCTGACTTTTTGCATATGCCTGGGGCCTTGCATTTGGGCAGATCTAAGTTATGACAAGCATCTCCCCAAGACCATCCCCACCCTAGAATGAGCAGAAGTGGGATCACCCAGCCCAGTGGTCCTCTGGCCCAGGAAGATGCACACCCCACAGGCCCCTGAAAGCGCTCTCCTTTCTGCATCTCGTAAGGCTGTTGGTACAATTCCCTTGGTATCAGGCTGACGGTTAATAGAAACCTGGTATACAGCGAGGGGTGGGACCTACCCTGTGGTCCCTCCCAAGGTGCCCAGTCTGTGACTGCACAGTGGCACCTCTTTGGCCAATGCAGTTAGGACCGCTGATCTGGTAGAGCAGGCCCCAGTGCTGGATTTGAAGACAACCAGCTCTGCACCCTGGGTCTCAAGTTCCACGTCTGTAAAATGGGGATACGCCTTTCTCACAGCACCGTGGCCTGGGTGACAGGGCCTGGCAAGGGGCAGGCTGTCAGGCAACAGCAGTACGGTATCAATCACACGCTTACATCGGAGTCGAAAGTGCCTTCTGCCGACCGTCTGGCCAACCCCTTCCTTTTCTAGTCAAGGAAACCGGCTCAGGAACTTGCACCAAGTCACCCCCAAACACTGGTGGGACAGAAAGAGAGTTCAGCCCGTCTCACCTCCTTCTCTGGCTGAAGCCCACGACTCCAGCTGTCATCTGGCGCCCAGGCTCCGGCCTGCAGGGCATCCTGATCCCTCCTTATAATACACAGCCGCGCCCCTGCTCCCCTATTCAAGACTTTAACAAATAACATTTACTGAGTACCCTAAGGCTCTTCTTCAGAAATACACACTGGTAAGAATAAAAACAAAACATGATCTATTGCAACCAAGGAAGAAAACAACTCCCATCCTGACTGCTGTGTGTGAGCCCTGTGTTCAGATGAGGAAAGAGAGGTTTGAAGAGACCCCCCCCTCTGGGGGGCTTTCCCTCCTAAGTCAGTCCAGGTTGGCTGTCACTGGTCACTACCGCTGCTGTGGTTTCCATTACCCCCACCTCCCACAGCCCTTACTTGTGGCTAAGATGTCCCCTGCCTCTTCCAGAGAGCCTTCCTGTCCACCCCAGTTGAAAGAGGCCACCTTCTCCCCGGACCCAGAGGAACTGTCTCCTCTGTCCCTGTGTGGTCTTTGAGCCCCTGCACATGGTGATTCACGGGCTGCTGCCTCCCAGGCCCCTCTGAGGACTGCATTATATGACCTTTCACCTGGGGTGGAAATGCCCAACACACCCTCCCACTCTGCCCCTCCCTTCCCAGGGGCAGGAGAGGGTTTGGATTCCCGTTTCCCGGTATCCCGGACTGCCCACCAGCATAGCATATGCAAGGGAAAGCCCTTCTCAGCTCCCAGCACCCCAAGGCCCCAGGACCCCCAGTAGTGAGGGAGCTTCATCCATCACCATTCACAGGTACCCCCAGGACAGGCCTGTGAACCTCCCTGCAAGACCATGCTGAGCTCTCGGTGCTGGGGGGCTGTCTGGCAGGGCTTCTAGGCCCAGGCTTGGGGACAGGTGCTTCAGCGGCATTGCTGCCAGGATCCCAGAGAAGAGATCCCTCTGAAGGAGCCCGGAGCCCAGGCCTAACCGCTTCCCCAGCCTGAGTCAAGCCTGCTCCATTCTCCGTTGACCTTCCAAAATTTCCAGACTGGGCCCAGGAGGTGGCAGAGATTTCAGCACTCCCCGCTCTGCAGCCGTGGCCACTCGCTTGGATGGATCCTTCTCTCTGACCCAGAGAAATCAGGGGCAGCTACGTCATCTAGAGCAGCTCCTTATAACGTTGCCACATTCTTCTCTGCAAGGGGGTGATTTATTCCATTTAAACTGGAAAAGCACAGAGCCAGCCACGCCCGCGTTCCAGGCCCCAGCTCCGTGCCTCCAGCCCAAGACACTCGCACACCTCTTGTTCCTGACGTGTCTTTGCCAGAGGGCGTGAGCCTCACCCCATGCTGCTTTGACTGAGTGGTCCCAGCTGAGGACGCGCACCCCCATCTCCACCCTGGGGCCTTGTAAGCAAAGATAAATCATATGAATAGTCCCCCCAATTGCTCTGAAAAGTAAAACAGAAAGCCAACAGTCTTCCTGTGGTTTCCTCCTGAAACTCGGTTGATTAAAGATCACTACTAGTGTGGAGATCTCCTGAGGCTGGATGCTGACGCTAAACACGAAAATGTTCCCACGGCAAATTCCGATGATGTCTTTGTTCTCCATAAACTGCATGGCGGAGGCCTTCTGGGGCCACACTTCTCTTTCCCAGAGACAGGCTCTGCAGCGCCACCCAAGGAGGTGGGTACACTGGTGTTCTCAGTGACACTTCTGTCTGAAACCAGAAGAGCAGCGGGTGAGAAGGACCGTTCTGGCCACCAAGGCACGGCCTCACAGCGCTGCTCTTTCTAGCTTAGAGAAAGGCTGAAACGCTACTCGTCCAACTTTCAGAGCAGGAGATTTTAATTTGCTGAGTGCAGCTTTCAAAAAACAGAGTGCCTTCCCCTCCTTCAGTCCGTGGGAGAGTCAAAAGAGGAGATCTTTTCCATTTTGACAACTTCGTCCCATCGAACTATTATGCAGACTTTCTGACTGATTTCGTCCAGGATCAGGCTCTTGGCCCAAGCATCGGGAAAAAAATCAACTTTATTTTTAATATTCCATTTTAAAAAAAAAGGCATGAACAACATGAACAAAAGATCACCTGAATGGGGAAATGTATATATACAGATCCTAAATGGTAAATTACCAGGACAAATTATCTTTTTCCAACCCAACGTCCAAAGACCGGGGGTGTGGTGTGGGGGAGTTCGTGGTGGCTTTGATTTGGGGGTGTTGTTTTTGTTTGCGTGTTTACTCGCTTATTTGGGGATTTTATTTTTTGCTTATTTGGCTTTTGCTTTTCATTTTTTCCAATCACTTTTGTGGAAAAAAGACTTGTTCTGTCATCTCTCACCTGCAGGATCAGGGCGGCTGCTACATGTGATGTTGGGAGATGTGACCAAACACAGCACTTGAAAACCCAGAGTGATTTAGACAAAGAATGGCCATTCCGTTTTTGAAGAATCTCTGGTGAGCCCAAACCTTTCAACAGGACATTGCTGCTTGAGAACTGAAGTCAATATGCCCAAATTGTAAGCCACCGGACAAGGACTTAAAAATCAGAGACGTTTCCTGGGTTTTCGTTAGCCCTACCTCTCACAACCACCATCCACCAACAACTTTAAGAACAAACTTAACTTTTCTAAACAAAAATAATTTCATCATTTTGTGTGGCATTAACACCCTGCTACTTCGATATGTTATCTATATTTTTCTTGTTGACATCCAAGCAATTCAGAGCTAAAAATCCATCCTCTAGTTTTTCTGTGGGTCGTAAATCATAAAAAGGTTATATTTTATGAAAGCTGAAGCTGAGAAGTAAACAGCATATTTATATCCAAAGAGTTTCATCCATTAAGCAGCAATGACAGGGCCCTGTGGGCCAGAATCTAGTTTTCTTACTTAAAAAGCTTAGTTCTTTTGTAGACTCCTGCAGGGACCTATAACAGTTGGAATTGGGTTTTTTATGCCTTTGAGGCCTCCGAATGAATGTTACACTTTTCCATTATTTTCTTTTTTCTTTTGAGAAAACTAGGCTACCTGCTTATTGCCTAAAACCTGCACCCTATGATTGTACTGTCATAAAATCTGTCTTCTGCCCTTTCCCTCCACATCTTACCAACAGCCCCAAACTTTGTTTAGACTCGGTATCAGGCAAGGTTGTACTGCATTTGTTGAGGTGGGGGAGGGCTCCCCCGCAAACTGGGCTGATGGATGGCACACCCCAAACAAAACTTCAGCCCAAAGGGTATCAATAGGCTCGACCCCTTCTCCCTTACAAAAAATAAAAATAAAAAAGCTTAAATCCTAACATCTCCCTTGCTCTAGCCTGAGAATGCCTGAAAGTCCCCTGACCACTTTGCAAGATGGTACGAGGCTGAAATAAGAAGGCATGAGTCTGGATCTTGCATTTCACATCACTACCCACTACTACAATGTTAGGATGATGAGCCCTTGGGCTATTAAAAGATGGTGCGCCTGCCCTGCCTGCCAATGGTGTAATTTGTGGTCATGAATATACATCTAGGTCTACACAGATATGGATATGAATTTCACACCACTCTTGCATCCGGCAAGTAAGTCTAGGTTCAGAGTCAGCAAAATGATCACCCTGAAACTAGCCAAATAATCACTAACAATTAAGAAAATGAAATATCTGAGTCTCTGTCCTCTTTTTACCCACTTCGAATATATATTTGTTCTTTTGATGTCCTGTGTGAATAGGGGTGCTTTATCTGACTGCTGATGGGCTAAACAATGCGTCCGAGTTGTAATATAGAACTCAATTTGCTGGGACCATCATCTGAAAGGCCTGGACAATTTATCGAACAGTGCAGATGAAAGAAAGAGAGGGGGAAAAAAATTTTAAAACTGACCACTTTTAAAATGAAGAAAATAGGGCAGTAAAGGGTATTGTAATATACTTTAATCTTCCTTAATGTAGAAAAATATGAAATGCCATTAAATCTTCCTTTGAAATGGATGTGGTTGCATGGCTTGAGCACCCAAATCTAGTTAATGAATCTATTGTTAAGGCAAATAAACAGGAAAGAAGCAGTGAAGGAGTGATCTGTGCATTATATGACTAATTCAGAAGATGAAAGGCAGAAAAATTAAAGTTAAATTCACATAAATATTAGAGCTAAGGAGAGTAGTTGCAGGTGTAAGAAAGGGAAGTCTGCATTTCCCCACGGTTGGTGTCAGGAACAACCAGACACTTTCTGCTCAAGAGCAAAGTCGGGAAAGATGAAAGTGTTTCAAGGAGCCTAATAATTAACATTTTAAAAGGTTTTCTTAATAAAAAAATGATCCTACAATAATAGCAATTTAATCATTTTATTTGAAAAATTAAATCGATCGCAAGGGTTCGTTTGTGTGGAAGTGGCGTTTACAGAATTTGGATGAACTTATCCAATCGGATCTCCACTTTAATCGCTTTAAATGGAGCCAATGTACAAAAAGAAAACTGGCTGCAGTAGACACTCAACGGGCAGTAATTTGGGGAGATTAGCAGTTCTCCACAAAGGACCTATGGCAAACTCTTTACCCACCTTCTTTGTTGCAGCCAGACATTACTAACGGAACTCAAGCCAGTGTGGCTGAGGCTGGTGGGGAGCTGGGTCTTACTAGGGAGTCTCACGGGTGTCCACATGCACCAGGTGGGAGAATATTCCCTGAGTGACATCACAGCCATGTCTTGTCTTACTCAGAGGAGAAGAAAGAGTCCCACCCTGCAGTGGAACAGCCCACTCATCAAAACCAACACCATGTAGTTTACCAGCCTACTCTTCCAGAAGGCCCTTTGGCTATGACTCAGACTTGCCCAAGAGGCTTTCCAGAATGTTCCCTCAAGTCACATTTACTCCTCTGCCCAGGAGCAGTGTGAGCGTTCTTAACTTCTCCATTACAGGATGTTACTAATGATGTAAAGCCACCACACAAGGCCTGGCACTTGGTAGACACTCAGTAAAGTGTAGCCATTACCAACCATCATCTAGTATCTACAAGCTCCTGTGGGGTCCATACCTGGGGCCAGCACTGATGCTCTTGTGCCAAGCCATGGGCTCAGCCTCCAGCAAGAGCCTCTCGATCCCGAGACGACCAACAATTTTGGATTGGGCAGTGGCCAGCCCAATCTCACAGCACAAGCTTACTGTCCAGGGGCAGCTTTCTCAAACTTTGCTCTAAAATCCTGAGGCTCATCTGGGTACTCAAGGGGTCTTCAAATATTTGATTGAAACTAATCCTTTACTGTACATAATTTTCTTATCATAACTGTGTGTCTTCCAAAACTGAACACATTGGAGACACCCCAGTGTATTAACTAGTGCTGCAACTGGTTTCAGAGCATGCCTTAGAATAATTTTCTCCTTTATTCCTGTTTAATTAATGAGTATCCTTAAATTTCAAGGCAAGCTATTTTCTAAAATTACCATTTGCAAGCAGGATTTATTCACTGCTATGAAAACAATAATCTCACCTAAGTTGAAAGCCGAGTCTGTTAAAGGCTGCAAATGTAACTCATAAACTCAAATTCAGAGCAGTCTCACGGTTCTCACTGATCCGTAAAATGCTTTAAAATATTGATTGTTTCAAATTCTACAATAAACTTATACTGCTAAAACGCTCTTTTTACCTGTTACATATGGCACCACTCACTCATTTCCTGAGTGTCTCCAGGCAGGGTCCCCAACCTCGCCAAGCCTCGGACCCCTTATTAAATGTGGAGCACAGTGTCTACCTGTAGAGTTACCGTGAGGACTAAATGAAATTATGTGCCCACAAAACACAGGGTACTTCCAACTGTTTCCTCAATTAGTGATGGCTGTACTTAATCGTCTCAAAAGAAAAAATATATATATTAATGTAAGTAAGCAAAAAACAAAGGGAAATTCCATTTTACTTTGCTAGAAATAAAATAAATCAAAATTAAAATTACAGGATGGTATCATACTTTACTTATGAAACTGGCAAAGGTTTCTAAGGACTTTGTTAACATGATTTAAAAGATAAAAAAAGTTCACAAATATTAGATAAAAAAATGGTTAAAGACACAAGAGAATGGTGCTAAACATATAAAGAATGGTTAGATAAACTATGGAATCTTTAAACAAATAAGAGAAAAATTGAATGAATTATGGAATTCTTTAATTAGACATTCCATGAAGTCCAATTAAATGACATATTATGATGTAGAAGAACATTTGATGATATGGAAAATATTCATAACATATCGAATAAAAATAGTTTCAAAATATTAAGCACAGTTCGACATATTTGGATTTATGGATATGCATGCAAACAAAACAAAGACTGGAAGAAAATGCATGACATATTAACAGGAGTTATCTTTGGGGAAGGGGTGGTTACGAGGAACAGTTATTTTCTTCTTTGTACTTGTTTCCATTTTCCACATTTTCTATAATGATCATAGAGTATTTTTGTAGTAAAAAAAAATTGTTGGTTAAAAAAATTCAATGTTAAAAAAAATTCAATACTGAAATACTGGGAAGTGAACATGGCTTAGGAGGAGATTACAGAATGTTCTGCGTGTGTGTGTACACAAGTCTCCTCCTCCTCTTCCTCCCTCTTCCTCCTCCTCTTCTTCCTCTTCTCTGCCTCCTCCCTTCTTCTCTCTTTTTCTCTCTCCTTCTCCTTTCCTCTCTCTCAGCCCCCTCTCCCTGCCTTCTTCCCAGGGAGAGTGCAGTAATAGGCACCATCGCCCCCCAGGGCACTGCCTTCGGTGAGGGCCCCGCAGAAGTCCTGTGTGATGAGCAGTGGGCTACAGAGTTCCGTGTTGAGCATCTCAGGGGCACACTTTGCACTGGCATCGCTCCTTCTCCAGTCCCCTGCAGACAGCCCCCTTTCATCCTAAGAGCTGGAGGCTGCCTGCAGAAAAGGGGGTCAGGGGGGTATCAGTTTTAGGAACATCAAGAGAGTTCCGGGCAGACTCTTCCAGGCCATCTTCTCTGAACTTATACCAACATCCAGTGACTGCATTCACGCATTCATTCTCCAAAACGAGATGTATCAAGCACCAAAATCCAGACACGCTCCCAGAGGCTTCAGACTGAGCGAGCGACTGACTCTGTATTACAGAGCCCCAAGATTCAGTGAGATCATTATTTTAATGGGGATAAGAAAAGGTGTCCAGGAGGCTGGGAGGCTTCACGAGGGGGAAGCCCAAGAGCAACTGGAGTTTGCAAACAGGGAAGAACATTCCAGACCAAGCCAACAGCGTACTCAAAACCACAAGACTCAAGACCATGGCCTGTCTAGGACCCCACGGTTGTTAAGTGCTGGGAGTAGAGGGAGCTGTGATTGGGCTGCCCACGCAGAGACATGAATGCCATTCTACAGAGCACCTGCTCTTTCCCAGAGACGCTCTGCAGTGGAATGACATGACGAGATAGGCCCCGGACCAGCCTCCATGGGAACACTCCACCTCGCCGTCCCCTCTCCTGCTCCTGAACTGTGCAGAGAGGAATCCATCCCAAAGGCCCCATTTCCAGTGGCCCCTGCAGAGGGGTCTGTCTGGAGACCAGGCCTGACTAGGCCAAGGAGGCTTCCAAGCCTCTAGAGCTCCATAGAAGAGCTGCCCCCATTCCCCATCCCTTGCCTTGCTAAGCCTGAATCAGGTGTCATCCTTCTCTACAACCTGGACACGATCATCGCCAAACCAGCACCCGTCGCCACCAATCCCTGAAACGCCCAGGGTCAGGCTGGAAAGAGTGCTTGGAGGAAAACCGTCCTTCCCAAATGGTGGTCCATAGAATCCTCACCGCCTTCCCTAGACCCTCCTCGAGCCCTCGGCCTAGGCCCCACAAGAAGAAATTCGTCTGGAAGTGGCTGAAGGTGATGCTCCTGTTCCTTTCGGGAACAGCTCAGGGCCCCTGGTGGATAGCCAGTGGCCTCTCTCCGCAATCCCAGTATGCAGAAGCGCCGGGAAGGCCTGCACACGCCACGTCCTCAGCCCAAGAGGAAGCGCGCCTCCGGCCACATAAGGCAACTCAGAGAAAAACAAAACAAAGCACCACCATTAACTCCTTGCCTGCATCGGCGCTGGTTTCTTTAAATCCAATTGCAATCTTAGAAGCCCGACATCGCCTGAAACAAAAGCCTCACCGATCCCTGGAAGATGACTTTGGTGAAAGTAGAGCTCATTTCAGAAAATCAAAGCAAAGAAAAATATTGAATACAATTCAGAGGCATAATGCATTATTATGGGCTTTTATGGATTTTATGTATAATTTCATGTAAAGTTAAGAGGCTGGAGTGATCTCTTACATCCAGCTGTATTATCAGGCAGCACCAAACAATGTTCCACATCTTATTATGCTCACAGTTGACACACTATTAGAGAAATGTGCAGCTGTCTTACTCTGCTATTCATTTCCTCATTACTATTTTATAAATATATGATTAACAGTTATTGCAGCTGCCTAATTCACATTTATTGCAAATGCAACCCCACAAATGAATGCTCAAAGCAAAGAGATGTGGTTTTAGAGTAATTTAAATTTTACAGTTCCATTTACCCTGCTTTTTAATTTACTGTATAATGACCCTATTAGAATAAAGCACATCTGGAAGTTCTTTGGGGAACATTTAATTTTCTGTGGCTTCAGTACTAACAGAACTTGTACCATAAAGCCCACAGATGCCTAGAAGACTGTACAAATTTCCACATTTTATGCCAAGATGCCAGTTAATTGTACAGACGAGACAATTATGGCAAAGCACGAAGATATGCTTCTTGGTGCTAAAAAGTGAAGACGACGGCCGAGAACATTGCTCTTTGCAAAGTTTCCACATCAAAAACCTGAAATTAACTTGTCTGATTTTTTTATTTCTTTTTCCGGAAAGAGGCCACGTTGGGCTCTGTATTCTCCGGGATTTTCTCTTGCTTCTTCCACAGAGCTTTCTGCCTCTTTCCATCTGCCCCTCACCCCGTGTAACGGAAGGCAAGGCAATTTGCAAAACTCCGGAAGCCGGTGAGAGGCAGGTGTGTCATCCGGGCCTGGCCTCGTCCTCACAGGCCAGGAGGCTACAGATGCCGCCAGCTTCCAGCATGCCACATTAACGGAGTCATCCTGAGCATTCGAAATTGATTTGAATATTAAATACAGATCACTGCAGCGGAACTCATGCATGAGAAATAATGTGAATCCATTGTCATTGATTAGCTAATTTATGTTCTACAACTAATCGAAGCACAAATCTCATTAGCCACAGGTCAGTAAGGCTCGGAGAGAAAAAGATAATCATTTTGGTAGCCTAGTTGGCTGTAAAGACACAATTAGAAGCCGACGGGTTTTTCAGGCTTCTCTGCCTGTCCTCCCGGGTCTCAAGACGGCTGTGCAGGGAAGGAAAAACAGGTCTTGCCCATGGCTCTGCCGGCCACTGGAAAAGAGACCTTCATATCTGATGATTCAAGATGCTTCTTTTATTTAATGCAATAATATCACGACTTTATTGCTTCTAGATGTACACAGAGCCCATAAGCTATTTAGAGCCACCACATGCACGAGGAGCATAATGTTAATTGTTACCATTTCCGTATTTTAAGCATTGGGGAAATGTAAGCTTTCTTGAGGGGAGGAGGGTAGAATAGCCAAGGCTTCCCATATTCCAGTGTTATGCGCATTTAAAAATCTTCCCTGTAAAGCACAGGGAAGCCATGCGTGATCAAATCAGGCCTTGCAATTAAATGCACCTGCTGCTAGCTGGAGGTCATCTTCATTCCTTGAGCCCTGCTCAGATCAATTTTGGGCAGATATTTTTAGCCAATCTTAAATAGAGAAGACGATGAGGAAATAACAAGGAGGGAGCAGAATCCTGTTTTAACGTCACGATAATAAGTAAAATCCTTGACAGTGATTAAATTAAGATTTCTGGCAATAAGCTCCTTCTACACCTTGTAAACGCTGTTGGTGACTTCCGTAGGATGGCATTTTAAAAAGGTGTTTCAACACTGTTGTGTAAGCAGAAAACCAAGGCTCCCAGCGGACCAGCCTTTTGCTGGCCATGTGACCCCTTTACGTCTGTGTCATAAAAGATGGTGGATCAAAGTGGGGACCTTTGCTAAATGACCAGGAACAGAAACCAAACTGAGATTTTTCTGCATAAACAAATAAGAAAACAACACACTGAACTCCAAATGTTTTCATTGACCCATTATTTCCAGGTCATTGCAATGCCATCCAGGGTCCACAAAAGGCATTACTGTCAGCCGGTGACGCATATTTCGGGAGTGTTAATCCATGTTCTATTGAAATAATGGACTAGCCACATTCCTTCAGGTCCATCATAGCGAGGGGCAGGCCAGCTCTAATATGCCCTGAAGAAAAAGGTGCAGAAGGGTTGGGGTGGGAACCGGAGAAAAAATCCTCCCACATTTCCCCACTGGGACCTGGTCTTAATGTCACCACTGGGTGCCCTAAAATTGAAAGAATAGTCTACATTTTAATTCATTAAAAATGTTCTTGAACTATGGACATTTTAAAAGACCAGCTCCCTCCCACTGACTGTTTTTGTCTGTGGCTCAAACACACTGTCCCCCCTCCTTTACATGATAGAACATTCTGGTCATTCTTTCCTACAGCTCCTGTCCTTACAGCCAGATAAACGCCTGGAGGCCCACGCTCACGGCCACGCCCCTGCCACAGCAGCTTTCTCTTCTATCTTGAAGAGTTCAATGACAGCGTGCACCGCGTCACACTAGTATCAGACATCAAGTGGGAAGAGAAATCCCAACACAGTTCGGCTGGCAAAACCGGTGCCCTTCACCAGAAAGTCCTGGCTCTTTTCTTTTTCATACATGCACACGTTTAAAGAGCACCTGTTTCCACACTGAGTATTTCTTTCCCAGGAAGTCAGCAAATGCATCAGCTCTTGAAAGAGGCCTGCAAATTCTACTCCTCTGAGCAACCTGGCATCTTCTCTCCCAAGCTCAGCCTCTCCAGTTACACCGCGCAGCGATCTCTTCCCTTTCTTTCCGCCCTCCGAGAACCCATGGAGACTGTGGCTGCAACCTGTCCAGTGCTAGCTCTTCCATGGCACTCTATTTCTATTTTTGTTGTTAATTATGCAATACTTTGACACGCAAAACAGACAAAACACATGTGTAAGTTATGCAGCCTAATAACAAAACGCACATAGTGAAACCACCACTCGCCCCGAGAAACAGAACAATTCCAACACTGGTGCTGCGTACTTGCTCCAACCTAACTCATCCCTCTGCCTCTTCCACGGGGCCAGCCAGGATCCTAAATCGTGTGTTTCTCATCCCATCATCTAAACAATGACCGTTAGTGTTGTTGGATTTTGAGCTTAATAAAAATGGCATTTTGCTCTATATGGTCTTCTATGAGTTGCTTTTCTCACTCAGCATTATGTTTCAAAGATTCATACAGGTGTTTTTGGGTAGCCGCAGCACATTTGTTTTCCCATATGTATACTATCCATTCTCTTATCAGTGGACATTAGGGTTGTTTCCAATGTTTTGCTTTTACCCATAATGCTGCAATAAACATTCTCATAATATTCTCCTACTGCACATGAACAAGTTTCTCTGAGGGGCATACCTCTGAGTGGGGTTGCTGGGCTGCAGTGAATGCATGTGTACAGCTTTACAAGACAATGCCAATTTGTTTTCCAAAGTGGTTTTCCAATTTACTTTCTCACCAGCAATATACATGAGTTCCCACTCTCTACATCCTCACTTGTGCATGGTATTGTCAGACGTCTTAGCTTTGTCAACCTGGCAAGTATAAAATGATAGACCACTGTGGTTTTAATTTGCATTTTCTTGATTACAAATGAAGTTGAGTGTCTTTTCATGTGTTAATTGGCTGCTGCAATTTACTCTTCCACAAAATGTCTATTCATGTCTTTTGCCTTTGTTTCTATTGGGTTGAATTTTTTTTTTCTTATTGATTATTTTCCATTTTTCAATATTCTGGATACTAATCTTTTGTTAGATATGTTGCAAATATCTTGTCCAAGTTTTTGTTGAAAGAACTTCTAAATTCTAATCTAGTCTAACTTATCAATTATTTTGTATGTTGCTTAAGAAATTCTGTCCTACCCTGAGGTCATAAAGTAGTCTTCTTTATTTTCTTCTTAAAATGTTCAAATTTTGCCTTTCACGGTTAATCCATCTGGAATCGGTTTTGTGTATGGTGTGAGGTAGGGATCCCATTTCGTTTCTCCCACGTGGTCACCAATGTTCCCAGCACTTGTTATTGAGTAGGCCATGCTTTCCCCTGTGGACCACAGCACAACTGATGCATGGACTGTTTTGGGGCTCTCTATTTTACTCCATTACACTTTCGTCTATTGTTGGGCCAGTACCACACTATCACAACGACTATAGCTTTATAATCTGTCTTGATGTTTAATAGAGCAGGCACGCCCCTTTCCGTGCAAACACAAAACTTATTTGGCTATTTTCACAGTTTGTTTTCTAGGAGGAATAAAAGGAGAAAGAAGAAAAGGAAAAGAAGAACGGTAGCTGATATCTAGTGCTGGGCACTGTGCTAAACATCTGACACATTATCTCATTTCAACAGCAATAGCCTTAAAAGGTGGAGTTTTTGTTTGTTTTTTGGAAAACTTAAATGTAATGGAAAAGATTTTTTTTTTACCACTATTTTATACATAAGAAAACTGGGGCTCAGAATGGTTTAATGACTTGCCAACTTCACACACCAAATGAGCAGCAGAGATGCAAGCCCTAACTCAAGTCTACTGGACTCTCAAGACAGTGCTCTCACAGGTGCATCAGGGAAGCCTAGATTCCCAGAATCATCTTTAGAATCCCTATTTTATATGCCACTGGACTTCACAGACCCCTCTCTGCCCTGCTTGGAGGCTGCAGCTGGGTATCTGAGGCTGGGGCTTAGCTGCAGGGTTGCATGATGCTGCCACGGACGCGCTGAATCCCTGCCCATCACACACATTCTCCCCCGGAACGTGCCGTCGGCCCTGCTAACTGCCCTTTGTTGGACATTTCTCCCTAATTGTGAAGCATTTTCTGCTCAACCTGGATCGTGGGTGGGGGAGGGGCGAGGCGGTAAAGTGGAAGCTATTTTAGACAAGATTCAACATCCTGCCTATAGCTTTGCCAAGCAACTCAAGAAAATGCCCGCGAGGGGAGCGGCACTGTCCTTTTCAGATGAGAACGGCTGAGCTCTCCGTGCACATAATAAACCCAACCAGCCTGCTGGATTCACTGGCTTTAATTACGTGGTTGAGGTTAAATATATTTAAGGACAAAAGCAAAGATAGACGGGGTTCCTTGTACAAAAGATTTCAGCTCATTTGAGATTTAACCATTTTTAAATTTAATAATTTTTTTTTTTAAGCCACAATTGCAAAGGTCATTTCTAATTCCACTGCCTATTATGAGCTGCTAACTCGAGGCTGCAGCTCGGGGCCAGCCGAGGATGACTCAGGACTGGGAGAAAGGACAGCTGGAGGAGGAAGGGGCAGGGCTGTCCCCGCGCCACCGTGGGCCTGTGCAAAGATCTGCCGTATCAATTAGTGCAGGTCTCATTTTCTGGCCCGCTAATGGCAGGCGTCTAATTTGCTTTTCCAGTTTTGTCAGGGTGTTGTCCCCTTCAGTGTGCACCTACTTTATGTCCTTTGCCAACTGCCCTGTCTCTATCTGTGGATTTATTTTTAAACAGTGTTACGAGATCTAACATGACATTTCAAAACACCAACCAAAAATACAAAAGCCATTTCTGGAGTGTTCGGGGCACTTGGCCTTTCTTTCCGATAGAGAGATGATAAGCCCACCAGAAAGAGGATACCGCGTGTAGCACGGAGGCAGCCTGACACGCGTGTGGATGTTGATCTGCTGGACCCTGAGCTGATGGAGGAGATCAGTCCGTGAGTCAGAAAGAGATACCGGGAGACACGACTGAGAAACCGGCCCCTCCAGCAAACACTTCTGCGGCTCTGTTGTCTCGCTGAGCAGTTAGGAAAGGGAGGCCTAAAGTAATCGGGCAAGTGCCCGGATCGCACGGCCAGCAAGACAGGTCCACAGCCCGGCCCCTGCCCCGGCACCACACCGCGTACCTAGAGCTCTGTGTCACCCGACAGGGGAGGCTCTGCGGATGCCCCTCAGGGAAGAGAAGGACCCTCCAGCCCTGAGACTCTGAAGCCAAGCCGGGCCACAGCCCTCACTGCCCAAACTCCATGGTGCCACCCTACTCCATGCCCGAAGGGGCTTCTTGCACTTAAAAATCCAACCCCGTTCTCTGTCCACTGGGTTGGGCCAAAAGCTCTAATATAGGGGACATTCTGAAATACTCCAGTCCAAGAATTAAAATTCTCTGAAAGCTTGCTCAAACAAGACTGTGTAAAATATCATCCATAATAAAATAAAATCCACGAAAACATACCACCACCGAGGTTCTCTCTGGAATTACTGCCCCAGCCTCTCAGCCCCTACTCTTGCCCTGGGTTTGGGGGACTCATTCTCCACTCGGCAGCCAGAACGATGTTTCTAAAGTGGAAATTTGATCATCTCACTCTCTGCCGCTGCTCTGCAGAAAGGCTCCTGTGGCCCTGGGGCGAAGCCCGATTTCCCCAGCCCTGCACACAGGATGCTCCAGAACTGGGCCTCGGCTGCTGCTTCCTTCCCCGCTGTGGTCCAGCCCCTCTGGGGGTTCTCTCAAAGCCCTAGACCTCAGCACAGGCTGCGCCTCTGCTGTGGAGCACACATCTTGCCACCTCCCCTAGTAAATCCCTGGCCCCCTTACCCATCAAGGCCCCTCCGGGAAGTCTGTGTGTCCCCTCTACCAAGTGGGCACTTAGGCACCAGGAGCTCTACAGGCACTGTATTGCCCATCGCCTTTCACTCTCCTCAGCTCCCAGGGGGAGGTGTTTTAGGATGGAGAAGCTGAGACCCAGAGATGCTGGCTGACTTACCCGCTGCCCACAGCTAGTCAAGACCAAGCTGGGACGCCACAAGGCCTTGCCTACCCACCACCCACCCCGGGCTGGCCCTCCTCTGTACCCCACAGCCTTCTATGCTGGGCTGGATTCTCTGGGTGACTGCCAGAAGGTGGACCCCAAAAGCAGGGGCTCAGCTTCCTCTGTCTGCATCTGTAGCTCCTGGCAAATACCTAGTATCTTGTAGGTGCTCAATTAATATTTGCAGAAAGAGTGAATGAACCATTGGTAAAGATGATTATTGGTAAATGGATTTGTTCTACAACAGCCTCAAAAGAATACTGCAAAACCAGGGACTGTGCAGTTGTTCTGGAGAATACCATTGTACCATGTAGGTGGGGACATGCCCCTCAGTACTTGTGAATTGGGGGGGACTGTCCTTAGAAGGCCTGGTCTCCGGCCCCTCCCCTCTTGCCACCCAGCATGCTTCTTGGTTGGTTCTCAGTGCCACTGGCTGTATTATCAGGGCCCAAATTTGAGCATCCTATTAAACATATTATTAGAAAGATAAATCAATTGCTCGATTCAGTGTGTTTTGAAGCACATGGATGTAAATTGCATTTATCCAGATGTTTAGCAGGTCCGTGCCAAACCATTTAAAACATAAAATAGATAAGTTCCTTAAGCCTCATTTTCGGCTTCTCAAGGATCAGTCCTCGGCAGATGGCTGGGCAAATGAACGCTGGAGAAAAATTAAGGGCTGTCTGTATCTTTCAAATTGACATGGAGAGCAGTTGGGGTCTGCCAGAAACTAAGAATGACCACAAAATGTAATTATGATTGTAATGAGAATGGGTTAAGCTTAAACTATTTCTCATTTTCATTGCAGTCACTGCCACAAGATGGAGTGGAGATTAATGCCAGGCCATTTCCTGTGCTTGTTATATTCTTTGTCATTAGAATAAAACATCATAATTTGAGCATCTCATGTATCCTGAGAAGGATGGCCGGGGAGGAGTGGCCAGGGCACTGGCCGAATCTTCATGCCCTGGTGGGCTCCTCTGTGGTTGGCGACCACCGAGGGAACCGGGCAGATGCACCGTAGCCCAGACCGCCGTCCCGTCTCTCCACTCCACACCCTGGAACAACAGTCGGAGCCTCGTTCTCTTCCACTGTAGGCTGGGGGCGGCAGCAGCGTCCCCCTCCCAGGGCTGCCGCAGCTGTCAACAGAGCAGCAGCTTACAAAGGGGTTTCTGCAAACTGTAAAACACTGTTCAAGTGCAAAAGGAGGGCACCAGCTTCCGAACTAAAAAGATCTGAGTTCACAGATCAACAAGCCCAATTGTGTGGACTTGATCAAGACACCTCCGTGAGCCTCAGCTCCTCATCTGTGAAATGAAGATAAGAACACCTACTGTATCACAGTTTCCAGGAAAAGTGAGATGTTGAATACAGCATGCCTAGGACAGGGCCGAAATATATTTAGTGCCCTGTAAACAGTGGCTATAATGGTGGGTGATGGTAATTGCCAAGGTCATCATATCCTTCATTATTAGCTACAGGCTCATTAATACCCTAATAGTACAAGTAACATCACGGAGGAGTATTCATTCAAGTCAGGAATTTTCCATCAGAATCCTTTATTTGGACAAAGTCCTACCTAGAGGTCCTCTGTGTGAAACAGGTAGGAGCAGAGCTGCTGTGGTTCCAGAGGGAGTGGTGGCCCCAAGGCTGACAATTCCCCAGCCCCCGACCCCCATCAGCTTCTAAGGGTGCAGCTCTGGGGAGCCCAAGTTCTAGTAAATTCATTTATTGGCCCAGATCGTGCAGCTATACTGGCCGCCTGCTTGTCCAAGCTCCCAGGAACTCCTCCTCATCCTTTAGGGGCCCATCTATTTAACCCCTCCCTTGACATCCAAGCAGAGTTAGTCCTTGACCCTGTCGTGGGTTGAATTGTGTCCCCAAAAAACATATGTTAAAGGCCTAACACCTGGTACCTGCGAATATGGCCTTATTTGGAAATAGGGTCTTTGCCAATATCATTCAAGACATAAATTAAGATGAGAAAATACTGGAATAGGGTGTCCTTATTAGAAGAACAGAAGAACTACAGAAAGACACACAGACAGAACACCATGTGAAGACAGACACACAGAAGAAAGACGGCCATGTGACTGGAGAGGCAGAGATTGGGGTTACGCAGCTGCCAGCCAAGAGACACCAAGGATTGCTGGCAACCACCAGAAGCTAGAAGAGAGAGCATAACTGTGTTGGCACCTTGATTTCAGACTTACAGCCTCAAGATCTGCGACACAATAAATTTCTTTGTTTTAATCCCATAGTTTGTGATATCTTGTTACAGCTGCCCTAAGACATTAATACAGTCTGTATTAGTCTGTCCGAGTTGCCATAATAAAATGTCGTAGATTGGATGGCTTAAACAACAGACACATGTTTTCTCACCATTGGTCTGGAATTCCAACACCGAGGTGCCAGCAGGGTTGGTGTCTGGTGAGGGCTCTCCACTTGGGTTGCAGACGGCCACCACCTTGCTCTCTGCTCACGTGGCCTTTTCTCTGCATGCACACATGGAGACAGAGAGAGCTCTCTAGTGTCTGTTCTTTTTATAAAGACACAAATCCTATCAGGCCAGGGCTCCAGCCTTATGACCTCTTTAACCTTAATTACTTCCATAAAGGCTCCATCCCAGATCCAGCCATGCTAGGGGTTAGGAATTCAACATCTGAATTGGTGGGGAACACATTTAGTCCATAACCCAGTCATTCTGACTCTCATCTCTCTGCTGTTTCCCTTGTTCATGGGTCTGTGTCTCCCTCCAGACCAGGAATTCTCTAAGGACAGAGTCTGGGCTGGATTCCTCTAGGCCCAGCTAAGAGGAGAGACAAGCCTGCCAATCTGTGGATGCTGGTAGGATTGGCAACAGGTGAAGGAATGGGGGGCCGTCACAGATCACCAGAGCACAAACCTCCTAGAAAACATTGGCCTTCACAAGCAGGCTGACCTGAGCCTGTTATCTATCTGGTGCTTTCCATCTCCTCTCTCCCTTTTCTCTGCATCACGTGACTCCTTATCATCTTGAATCAGGTCGTCCCTATATCCAGAAGAGAATTTCAGGAAGAGGGCAGGGTTGTTTGCCTCCATGGCAGAAAGTTGCTGAAGCTTACTAGATTTCCTTTCATTTCTTGAGTCCTTGGCAAATGGGAAGGCTGTGTTTCCCAGCCTCCTTTGCAGTTAGGTTGCGATCATGTGACTGCACCTAACAAACAAGAAGTGACAGAAAGTGGTGCATGCAAACCCAGGCCTGGTCCTGGGTGCTCATCTACACAGGTGTTTATCAACTGGGGTGACTGGTGTGGGCCCCCATCAGACACTTGGCAATGTCTGGAGACATTTTTAGTTGATACAACTGGCGATAAAGGCGGAGCCGAGACTGGCATCTGGTGGGCAGAGGCCAGGGATACTGCATTCCATGATGCACCAGACAACAAAGGATCATCTAGTCCGGAATGTCAGAGTACTGAGGATGAGAAATCCCGTCTACGCTCTCTCTTCCCCATTGGTGACAATCAGCTTTTAAGCTGGTAGGATCACAAGCTGGAAAAGCCTGATCCTGAGCCACCACTTATAGGTACATTGCCAAGGATAGGTGACCAATCCGCATCAGATTGGAACGTGGGAGAAAAGCTAATCTTTCTTGTGTTCAGTCACATTTTTTGTGGCTTAACAGGCAAGTTTGGTAGCCCAGCCCAGCCTCACCTGACTACTGTGGCATGCATCAATACTTCCATTCCTTTTTATTGCCGAATAATATTCTATTGTATGGATAAGCCACATTTTTTAATCCATTCATCAGTTCACGGATATTTGGGTTGTTTCCACTTTTTGGACATCAGAACCCTTCCCGAACATACTTTTATGTGTATTTATGCTTTCAATTCTCTTGGGCATATATCTAATAGGGAATTGCTGGATCATACGGTAACTCCATGTTTAACATTTGAGAAGCTGCCAAACTGTTTTCCAAAGTGGCTACACTATTTTATATTCCTGCCCACAGTACCCAAGAGTTCTAGTTTCTCCACATCCTTGCCAACACTTGTTATTTTTCGCTTGTTTTGATAGTAGCCGTTCTAATGGGTATGAGGCGGTATCTCATTGTGGTTTGTATTTGCATGTCTCTAACAATTAGGGACATTGAGCATCTTTTCACGTGCTTGTGGCCATCAGTATACCTTCTTTGAAGAAATGTCTATTCAAGTCCTTTGCTCATTTTTTAATCAGGTTGTTTTCTTGTTATTGAGTTGTAGTTCTTTATATATTCTGGATACTAGAACCTTATTAGACATATGATTTGCAAATATTTCTCCCATGGTTGTGTTTTAAATTTTTTACTAGTCTTTTGAAGCACAAAAGTTTCTGATTTCAAGAGTCCAATTTATTTTTTCTTTAGTTATTCGTGCCCTTGTTTTCATATATCAAAAAATTTCCTTATTCCAAAGTCACATAGATTTACACCTCTTTTATAGTTTTAGTTCCTACATTTAGGTCTTTGATTTTAAGTTAATGCTCTATATGGTGTGAGGTTAAGGTCCAACTTCATTCTCTTGCATGTAGATATCCAGATGTTCCAGCACCATCTGTTGAAAAGACTATTCTTTCTCCATTGAATGGTCTTGGCACTCTCATCAAAAGTCAATTAATTACAAAGGTATGAGTTTCTTTCTGGACTTAATTCTATTCCATTGGTCTACATGTCTATCTTTATGTCAGTACCTCTATCTTGGTTACTGTTGCTTTGCAGTAAGTTGAAGTCGGGAAGTGTGAGTCCTTCAACTTTTTTCTTCTTTTTCAAGATTGTTTTGGCTATTCTGGATTTCTTGCAATTTCATATGAAGTTAGAATCAGCCTATCAATTTCTACAAAAAAAAAAGCCAGCTTGTATTTTGATAGGGATTGTGTTGGATCTATAGAACAATGTGGACAGTACTGCCATGTTAACAAGGTTAAGTCTTCTAACTCGGGAACACGGGATGTCCTTCCATTAATTTAAGACTTCTTCAATTTCTTACAATGATATTTTGTAGTTTTCAGTGTACAAGCCTTATAATTCTTTTCACTCTTTTGATGCTATTATACACAGATTTGTTCTCTTAATTTCACTTTTGGGTTGTTCTTTGCTAGTATACAGAAAGACAATTGACTTTCGTATATTAACCTTGCATCCTGCAACTTTGTTAAACTCGTTTATTAGCTCTAATAGTTGTGTGTGTGTGTGTGGATTCCTTATGATTCTCCACATACAAGATTATGTCATCTGCAAATATAGTTTTACTTCTTTCCTATTTGGATATCTTTTTTGTCCAATTGTTCTCATTGCATTATCTTGAAATTTGTCATCTCCAACTAAACCATGAAATACCTGAGACGGGGACTTGTCATATTCATTTCCTCATTTCCCTGGGCCTGGTTTAGGACCCGATCAGCAATAAATGTCTAGTAAATGAATGTAAGGGCAGAATACTAAGAATTTTGCTTAAAAAATATGAAGTTTTTTGAAAATTGCCTCACCAAACATCGCGTGCTTTTTGATGTGATAAAATATGAAGTATAGAACACCCCATATGAAATATTCTTGCCCACAGTAAGTTACTTAGAGCTAAATTTTAGCATATAGGAAACAGAGCATAAAGGTACAAGTGAAATGACACCATGAGGAAGCCAACAGGCAAATTCACAGTGGCATGTAGGGAAAAGGTGTGTGGGTGAGACTCTTCTAGAATAAAAGATATTTAAGAGATAATTGGGAGATTCTATTATTTGCTTAAAAATATACGTCCAGTCCCCTGTGGCGGAGCCCTTCCTACGGGATCCCTCCCTGCTGAAACGCGGCACTTCCCAGCCCCTGGAGAGGGCAATGAGCAAGTGACAGAGAAGAAGCAACGCGGCCACTTCCCAGCTGAACCCTGAAAAGCCTTGCAGTTCCTCCCTCTCTTTCCCAGAAAGGGACTGTTCCTCCAACCTGGGTCCCGCGATAGAGTTAAAGCCAACCCAGGATGGACACAGAACATGAGCCGAAAAAGAAATCTTGGTGGTTGGAAGCCACAGAGATTTGGGGGTCGCGTGTTATTGACAGCATAATGTGGCCTAAGCCGATGAAAATAATGACCAATATTGGATATTAAAGTGAAATTGTATAATAGTTATGCAAGAAAATGCCCATAACTCATGGAAGTATGTATTTAACACTGTAGAGATAAAATGACTGTGGTCAGCAAATTTCTAAGATTCCCACCTGCTGCTATACCTGTCCTGCACAATCCTCTCCCCTTAAGTGGGGGAAGACCTGTGAATAAGATGGGATATTACTCCCAGCTGATAATCAGTTGACTTTGAGCTCCCTTAATTAAAAGGGAGCTTACCCCAGGTGGGTCTGACCCAATCAGGTGAGCCCCTAGCCAAGGGTAAGTGTCAGGGGATTCTCCTGCCAGCCTCCAAGGAGAAGTGAACGGCCATCGTGTGAACTGTCTGTGGAGAGGGGTGGGCTCCAGAGGCTGAGATCCTCAACCCTGCAACCCCAAGGAACTGAATTCTGCCAACAACCACATGAACTCGGCACATAAGGCCCCAGCTTGGCCAATGCCTTGTCTGTGGCTTTGTGAACCTGAGCAGAGGCTCCAGCCACGCTGTGCCCAGGCTCCTGGACCACGGAAACTGAGATAACATATGAGTGCTGTTTAAGCAACTAAATGTGTGGCAATTTATTACATAGCAATAGAAAGCTCATACAGTGTCTACGATTCACTTTAAAATAATTCACCCAAAAGCATGGGGATAGGTCAAACAAACATGGCAGAATCTTATTTGGGCCTGAATCTAAGTGATTGGTATATGAAAGTTCATTATAATATTCTGCCCGCTTTTATGAGTTTGAAAGTTTTCATAACAAAAAATGTTTAAAGGATGCCTCATCTGTCTGTAATTTCCTTTAGGTTGGGGCCCTGACAATTCTCTTCACCACTATGTCCCCAGCAACTAGCGTGTAGTGGGTGCTCCAAAAATTGTTAGAGCAATTGCCATATTGCACATTTAACTGGTATGTTATAGTTTGTAAACTCACAGCTACCCTTTGCAGCCAGCATCATTCACACCATCTTACAGAGGCAAGGACAGAGGTCTGGGAGTTTGTGACTCAAAGTCACGCGGCAAGTAATTGATGAGACTAGTATTTGGGTCTTCCAATGCCTCATTCGACATACACAGGTCTCTCGTTGGAGTGTAATATCTGCCATCCAGATTTTCTTTGGGGTTTAAATAGCTGCTGTTTCATTCTGGTTTATCAGGAGAATTTACGCCACAGCCCGGTCGTATTGAGACATCCGTTAGGAAATCCAGGCAGGCAGGTTAAATGTTAATTTCCTTTCTACTGTACCATTTTCTAACCTCCTTCCATGAATCAAAGTGAGTAAAAGGTTCTTCACTTACTGACATAAAACAAATTGAACAAATTACGTTACTTAACTGAGGAAGAACTAGTCACACCATTGATTCTGGTCTGGGCTCAGCTGAGCTTTTTCTCCTTATTAACATTCATTTGCAAATGAGTTTGGATTTTTTAATATAACATTGCATTGATCTAATTAGCATATCTGACTGCATCACATCCGTGGTCCTATTCCTAGGTGCAGCGAACCTGCCAGGCGGGTGCTTGTAGGTAACACGCTGCTTTTTCACAGGCCATGAATCACAATTATAACCAGACCATGAATCAGAGCCGTAGGTGGAAACCATTTCCAACGATGGTATCCGGAACTTTGCAGTGCACGGAGGGCTCGGAGAGAGCAAGAGCCTTCCCAGATGTTGAATAACTAGCACAGCCCTCTGCATGGTTTTTTGTTTTTGTTTTTTCATGAAAAATGCTGATCACAGAGAACAGAAAGTTTAAACTCTCATTATCCAGGGCTACTTTGGCTTCTATTAGACTGGTCTTTGGGGGACGCTGGCGGAGCCCTGTCTCTGGCCAGATACACATCGGTTGGTTATTTCGGGGGAGGGTCTGAAGGGAGCCTGGTGGGACGATGGCCATCCACCTGGCAGGTGTGAAAAGCCCGGGGCTCTCCTGGTGACGCTGGAGGGCAGGACAAGGCCTCCCTGGTTAAGAGCAAGAGCTGGGAACCAGTGGCTCCAGAGATGGATGCAGCCCACCTTTCACTCACTCTGTCATTTAGGACCCTCGTTTGCCTCTCTAAACTTTCATTTTCTTATCTGCAACATGAAGATTATACTAATCCACACTTTGTGAGATTAAATTAGATAATCCTTAAGAAGTTACACAGAAAGGAAAAGGAAGACACACAGACAGCCATCGGCACCAGGGCCAGGCTCTGCGCTACACGAACTCAGATATCTCACCTTTCATCTCAGCTGCGCCGCAACGCTGCCAGCAATGTTCGCATTAGTAACCCTATTTCACAAATGGGGAAACTGAGGCTCACAGAGTAAGAACAAGCAGTAAGTGATGGAGCCAAGCCTGGAGCCCAGATCTGTGCGATTCCAAAACCCATGGATTTTGCTCTATGTGACACGAGGCCTCCGGAACATCCTGTCACCGGAGGAATAAATTTCTGCAGAGGAGTCAGGGCGCTAACAAACGACATCTGCAGTTCCCGTCGCTAACTTGCCCCTCAGCCTTTCACAACTCTGCACGATCAGAGGAAAAATCAAAGGAGAAGAACTTAAAAGCCACTTTAAATTTCAGACCAATTCAATTTTGGAATATCACTTGTGAGGGGCGGCTTCTAGACGAAATTTCTAAATGGCTCCTACTCTTCTTTGTCCATTTCAGGGGAAAATGAATGTTGCTGCTAACATTTGACATCAATCGCCCAATCACATGTTGTCACATCATTACTCAGCTCCATGACAGAGGCAGAGGGAAGACACCTGGGCTGAAACTGTGCCATGGGGTGACAAACCAATTCAGGGACCCTGGCGATGATGAAACGGGGAACAAAATGAAATTCGGCTGAATTCGCTCTGTGTAAGTGCCGTGTTGAGGGAAATGGAATGAGAAGGTTGTGCTTTCCCAGGAGGGCTTTCATTTCAAGTATAATTTTTCAAATTCCATCTGTATATTAATTTGGGTGAAGTGAGCCGTTGGCGAGCCTGTCCATGCAAGTGACCGGCCAAGAGGGCAGAAGTGGTGAGGGGTCCGTTCCCAAAGCTGAAGAGCCGGCCAGCTCCACCGCCTGCCACTTCAAAATCAGGTCTCTCTGTGCACATGCCCAGGAGGAGTTTGACTTCTCCTGCCAGGAGAGAGGGATCCTCCAAATGGAAACCAAAGCCAGCCCTCCCGGCGCATGGACGTTGGTAACCAGAGCAGAACTAGAACCGCGGTGGCCCAGAGACACTTTGAAATCTCCTTGTGCTGGAAGAACAGGTGGGAGGCTCCGGAGGTCCAGGGGTGCCTATGTGAGAGGCGCGGGGCTCAGGGGCTTCCACTGGCTTCTTTACCCACCATTCTGCCTACGAGTCGTTACTCGCGGGGGCCCCATTCCTCGGTCACGACCCAATTTGGAAATGGTAGTCTTGGTAGGGCACAGGCAGCTTTGGCCAGGAGAGAGCAGGCGTATCGAGGATGGTGACAGTCACAAGAGAAAGCGGTCAACACTTCCCTCCTTCTTTACCGTGTCAAGAACACAAAGGACGCAGGGTCCTCGACAAACTTCATTCTTGTCCTCCATCTGGACTTGGGCTTCCAGATGCGAGGGGGAAGGTGACACAGTTAAGAGGAGACAATCTGCCCCCATGCCTGTCACTCCACCTCAGGGATCTGCTCGTGGCCAGAGTGTTGGTGGGAGCTTAGCTTGTCCCCAAGAGCCTTTCATTTCTGTGCAAGGCAGGTGGGGTGCTATTGACTGTGGCGAGGAAAGTAAATAATCGAGGGCAGGGACCCAGGCATGGACTGAGATTTTCCACATTGATTCTCATTGACGTGTTTTCCCTTTGTAAGTCCTTTCTCCGTAGGTTGTGTTTTCCTGGGGTGGCCCCGACAGACGATACGGAGCCCCTGTAATGAGCAGGGGTGGGGCTGCAGAGGTGGCAGTGACTGTGAAGGTAGAAGCAGCGAGGCCCAGTGACAGACGAGGCAGGTGTGGGACAAGGTTGTGGGACATCAGAGAAACGACCGAAGCATCAGGTCTGGGTAGAGGCGGTTCCGTGTACAGAACAGCGCCACGGAGGGGTTGGAGGCTGTAGAAACACGCGATGCAGGCCGACTCCAGGAGAGACCTGCGCCTGAGTGAACGTCCAGGCGGGAGCCACGGGCGTGCCAGCTACACACAGAGAGGCGCTGATGACGGCTGCCACCGTGAGAGCTCACCTAGGGAGACACACTTGCAAATATTTGTTTGGAACCATTGCTAAATATGCATAAAGGATGAGAATTCCAATTACCCACAGAAATAAACGGAAATGTGATCAAGTCCCTTAGGAAAAGGGAACCTCTTGCCCTGGTGTGTTCTTGTCAAAATATACACGGCCTCTTCTTCTTTGTTTAATTGGGAGGGCTAATCTCCTCTATGCTATAGAATATTGGCATGGGTTGCTTATTTTCCTAAAAGCTCTAAATTCAAATATGTAGGTTTGTGTTTGCCTATAATTAGCGTGATGTATCTATTCAGAATAACTGCAACATCCCTTCCTGGTAATGAAAAGTGATTAATTACCAATTACAGCAAGTATCCAATTTCATGCCGTTCACCACTGGTCTGTGCCACTGAATTGCTAGCGTTCTAATTGCAGACATTAAAAGTTCTAGGTAATTATTGTTGAAAGATCAGTAATATTAAAAATATTGGTTGCAGCTATTATTACATTTGCTCTAAATGCAACCAAGACTTAAATTTATGTCTGAGCTGCCAGCCATTTCATCAGGCTATTTCTGTGACTGGTTTGAAACAACTGGTTTTCATTTCCCTTTCTCAGAGACTATTACAACAAGTCTATTAACAGCTCTGGGCTCCCCATTTTGTAAAGCTTTCATTAATTGAAACAAGCTAAAAAATCACTAGTAGGTGCCTTTAGCAAAGTAGGAAGGTAATTATCTCCTTTACAGATAACTATGTGCATTTCATTTTTCAAAGCACAAAAAGAAAACTAGCTCTGAATGACACTTTTTCCTACTCATTAAATTGACAAGAGAAATATCAAATTAGAAGTTCTCAGTGCAAATGCCATCATGAACTCTGACAAGGTCTATCAACAACGGACACTGGGGGGAAATGTCCTCATAACCAAAGTGGGAATCGGGGAAGAATCTTTGGAGCTTGAAAAGGTTTTTTAGTGTTGTTTTATTTCAGTCTCCAAACACCTGAACTATAAATATCTGGTTTTTCTGTGAGTATGCCAGGCATGGTTCCAAAAACCAGAGGTTCCATGCACACTAGGTGGCCCTGGGCAGCCCAGGTTGGCCAGTCATCAAGACTGATTCCTGCAGCTGAGACCTAGATATGCCTCTAAGAGTCAGCAAAGGGACACCAGAGAGATGGCTAAATGCCATGCAGTGATCCCACTGACAATCTAACATAGATGTCAACACAAAGAAGGGTGGGGTCAACTCCACTGAGAGAGAAAATTCAGAACTCACAGTTGATTGGCTTGCTTCAACCAGGTCTTGAAGTATGAATAGGAGTTCATTGGCTACACAGTGAAGGTTAGGAAAGGGCACTCTAGCAAGAGTTAATACTCTTGCAAAGGCATAGGGGCTTCATGATGAACTTGGAATGAGAGAAGATATTTTGGAGACTAGGAAGTGTCCAGTTCAGTAGGTCATTAAATTTGGGGCTATTTCAGAAAGTCTATCAGCCTGAATAAACTATGGTATGTATATACCAACATTGAGATTTAACCACAAAAAATTTTAAGGCTTATAGAATTGTTTTCAAAGCAGGAAACAGAATTTCACAGACATATTATCTCAAATATGTAAAATCATATGCACAAAAGGCAAAAATATACCGAATGTTAGCGGAGGTTGGCCCCTGAATTGAGGGGAATAGTTTTTCTCTTCTTTCCTTTTTTTTTTTTTTTTAAGAAACAGTGCCTTGCTATGTTGTCCAGGCTGGAGTGCAGTGGTGCAATCCTAGCTCAATGCAACCTCCAATCCTGGGTTCAATCAATCCTCCTGTCTCAGCCTCCCGAGTAGCTGGGACTACAGGACTATAGGCACATACCACCATGCCTGGCTAATTTTTCTATTTAGCCACTATGGGCACTATGTTGTTCAAGCGATCCTCCCACCTCAGCCTCTCAAAGCGCTGGGATTACAGGCATGAGCCACTGCACCTAGTTGCACACGTTTCTTAAGGATAAGACATTCAGGAAACTGGAAAAGCCTATGCCATATACTCATAGAATGTGGGAAGCAGCAGGGGCCTCTGAGGTCGGGAAGGCCAATGATTTGCAGATAAGAAAACTGAGGCCAGAGAAAGCAAACTCGTTCTCAGCCAGGACCAGCCAAAGTAGGAGTGGGAATAAAGAACCGCTGTTGAGAGTGGAACTCACAGCCCGGATATGCAGCCTGAGCATTTGGTGCCTGGCTTCATTCAGCCCCAGCTGATCAGTGAACATTATTAAGAGCATTTTTTTTAAGAGACTGGGTCTCGCTGTCACAGTCATAGCTCACTGCAGCGTCAAGCTCCCAGGCTCAAGTGATCCTCCCACCTCAGCCTCCCCAGTAGCTGGGACTATAGGCGTGTGCCACCAGGCCCAGCCAGTTTTTCTCTTCTCCATCCTCCACATTTTCCAAATTTTCAATAACGAACTCATATTTGTGATCAGAAAAATAGAGTGAAAAAATCTCCATAATAAACAAACTCTCCCCAGGCCCTGGAATCCAGAGGAAGCCCCTATATTATCGAGTGGTCCATCTCTGACCAACGTGCTCAGGAAAGCAGGTTGGTATCTGAAGATGAACTTTAAATCTGCAAGTAGGTTTTATGAGTTACTGGGGATCTATTTAGAGTCCATGGTCACAAAGATTAAGGAAAATTTTCCTCTCATCAGAGCTAAGTTTTGCCCCCTGCCCTGCCCACATTCCACATGTCATCACCGCAGGCTGGTCCAAAGGCCTCTGTAGGAACCACCTTGAGACTGCCTAGCTATGGTCATGAGAGATAGTACCCTTGAAATAAGGGGACACTCCAGGAGGAAGACATCCCTCCAAACAGACGTGCCAGCTTCCAGTTGTCATCATGAGGACCCCAGAGGTGGAGCATCTTTGCTGCATTAAGCGTCCCGGAGCCCCAGGTAAGGGGACACGTTGTTTGGTATTAAGCATTCATTTTGGACACATCTATTGTGTACGCGGCTTTCCTCTTACCGTGCTGCTGCGAGGGAAAGCAGGGCCATAAAACCCGATTGATTGATATGACCCATCACCATTTTTAGGCTCTGTTGCACAAACTATTTTGACAGTTGAGGCTCATAAATTAACGAGCAGGCCCAAAGTGACACAATGAAGAAGATGTTGTGGCTGCTTCCATTTAACTACTGGGTGATTACTCAGAAACTCGGGGTGCAGAAGGCTGCCCCCCTCTTTTGTTCCTGCTTAGCTGGAAGATAAATGTCGGAGACTAAGGACCCCAGGCACTCGATAATAAAAACCTTTTAGAGAGGAGAGCCTTGCACTAGTTAAAAGAAACCTATTCCATTTTTCTAGGGGAAAAAATGGAAGTAAGGTTTCCCAATGGCAGACATCAAGTCCTTTTATGGAGACTAAAAAGTGCAAATTCACGAAGGGAGAAAAGGAGGAAGGGAGAAGAGAGAGATGCGAAAGGGAGACGAGGAAGGAGTCGGAGGTAGCAGAACCGTGACTCGAGGCAGCAGCACCAGTGGTTGAGAAATTAAAGAGAATGAGCGTAAAGTTTATGCATTTGGGAGGCCCCCATACCCTCCAAGGTGCTGGCTTGATTAACAGAAAATCTGCGTCTACGAATCCCCAACAAGCTACTGCAGGACTTCGCAGTACTGTGTCTGCTCAAAACAAATGATGGTTGCAGCATTTTAATCTCTAAAGAGAAAGAAACTTCTATGTGAGCAAGAGCCTTAGATCCTAAAAGGATTTTATATGTATACACACAGATGTCATAGAACACAGCCCCCAAAATGGACTTTTTGTTCTCATCCAAAAGTAATTATTGCCAAAGAGCAAGTGATGGTTTAAGAGATCGCCCTTCCCAGAGGTGCAGTGAAAGGTGGAACCGATTAGAAATAGAGTCATAAGTTAGATCATACACCCATTTCGTAATTGGGTAAAATTTACTTCTCCTCCTTCTCCTTATGAAAGTAATTCCCTGGAAAAAAAAAATCAAGTGAATTGAATTACCCAGGTACAAACAGCACCCTTTCAGCTCAGCAGACATCACCCCATATTTCAGTCCAAGCAACTTTTAAATTACTTGGAGAATTCATGGAATGTTTTTCAGTTTGACAGCTGTCAAGCCAAAAGCATGCTGCTATGTAGGAAGCAAACCCTCTGAAGATTTATTTTTTTAATGGATTGGAAATTAAAAGGGCTTCAAAATGCCCTTCAGAGACCCAGCTGGGGGAATCGGGTTGTGTAACGCGGAGACTTTTCCTTACAAGTGCTGAGAATTGGGACCGAAAGCGCAGGTCAGAGCGTTTGGATCGTGTCTGCACAAAGCCAAAACAAGCGTTTGAAAAGTGAAAGATGCAATCAAGCCAGTGGGTTATTTTGCCTACACGATACCAAAATGCCAGGGTGGCCAGAGGTCTTCCACCAACTGTGAAGCGAATGAGGGAACCAGAAAGGACCCCTGAGAGAGAGGCCAGTGCAGAGGAAGAAACCGAGGCATAGAAAGAGGGAGGAAAGGACTTTCCTAGGGTCCCACAACCAAGGAAAAGACAGCGAAGTCATATCCTGGGTAATGACGGTCTCAAAGGGACTACTCAACACCAATGGACAGAGACCCCAAGTTTTGCGTTTTTATGGAGGAGGAGGGGCCATTAGGTTTGCAGGTTCCACAAATAAAAATTCAGGACAGCCAGCTATATTTTAATTCAGATAAACAGTGAATAATTTTTAGTATAAGTACATCCCATACAATGTTTGGGATATACTTATATTAAAAAATTATTCATTGAGTATCTGAAATTCAAATTTAACTGGGCATCCTGCATTTTACCTGGCAACACTAAGAGGGAACATTTCTTGGGGACAAAGTCTGATGCATCTCTCTTCCCCATCCTATAGCAACCAGAGCAGTGCTGCACACACAGCTGGCTCTCAGAAGATGAACGTCTGTGAACCACCCTGTAGATGACATCCACAGGCTTAAATGGCTGCCCAAAGATCTAGGTTGGAGGTAAAGAAGAACCTGCCACAACTGCAAAATTCCTTAAGTACTAAAAGTGATAGAAGAGAGGAAGCTACTTCGTGTTTAGAAGTTATATGCGTGAGGAGCTTTCTGCAGATTGTCCCAGTTACTCTTCCTAATTGCCCCTCAAGCTAGGCCTCATTACATTCTACAGTTTACAGAGGAGGAAACCGAGGCTCAGAGAGGGCCTCCCAAGTATCCCTTGCAAGTGTCAAGAATAGGGTGCTTCCCAGATGGGTCAGCTCCTCCAGCGCTAGTCTCCCTAAGTTAATAAGAGCAGCAACCCCTCTGGAATAGCACCCCCAGTGCCGGACACTATTCCAGACACTACGTGAATTTTATCCTAATTAACCTTCGCAACAACCCTGTAAGATGGATAGATTATTTTCCTCATTTTCCAATATAGAAATTGCAGCACAGAGCAGTGAAGACACTCACCCTGGGTCACAGAGCCAGGACTAGCCCAGCCATCTGACCCGTGACCTCCCTGCTGTACAGCGCTCCATCACACAGCCCGGCAGACTCTACTGTCCCTCACCAGGCAGAGCCGGCTCAGGATTTGCACTTCATACAAACACAGCCATGGTCCACCCGGTGTTCTGAGCAGAATGCAAAATACACATGTATTCTGACAGTAGATTGCTCTGGCCTCCGGGCCGGACCTGCTCCTCTTACGTGCACTCGCAGGACGGCAGCAAGTCTTCTGGATTAGGAGGCAGCCGTGGAGCAAAGGCACCGGGGGAGGCTGGGGATGGCACGTTGGGGCTGTAAGTCCAACTGTAACAGGCTACTACTGTAGCAGGCTACCTCCAAACAACGGAAAATAATCTCTCTACTCTGAAAATGAAGATCAGGTTTGCTATGGATTTTGATGTAACTGCTATAAACCAAAATGTTCACTTGATAGATATTTTCCTTTAATTACTATGCTTCCAGGACAAATTAACGATTAGTTCTCCTTATAGGAACTCAACAAATGTGCTTTGTGCCTATGGTGTCTGTGAGTCACTTCTGCCAAACTCCCTTTCCGTTTCTATTTAGAGATGCCTTTCGAAGAGATCCCATTGAGCGTGAATGCTCCGAAGGTGTTTAATCCCCACTGGTCATTCAACACGAAACAGCAAACCTCCCTGAGGGCCCTGGTGCCACGGACTCTGCACGACCAACGGACAAGGGAGACGTGGCTGGGCCTTGGGCACGGCTCTGGAGGGGGGGCCCTCTGCAGAAGGAGCGACTAGGTCTCCCAGTAAAACATGACAGTACCAGAGGTGATTCTTGTCCTTGGCTTCCAGGAGCGTGGGAGTCGAGAGCTAAGCTCTGAAGTGGGATGGCTGCAGTCACGGCCCGGGGCCACCGCCAGTGGGTGACCTGGGCAAGTTTCCTGTCTCCTGTAAGACACAGTCTCTCATTTCATCCTCATAACACTTATCAAGCACCCAATAAACATTAACCAAAAAAACCAATCAAGAATATACCCTATTTCTAAACTCTGAATTCCATTATGCCATGAATTAGAATCACTATCCAAATGTGAAAAAGTAGAGCTTGTAAGTGACACAATGGAAACAATCTACCCCTTAGCCAAAAAATGTATTGCACAGTATTAAGGCTGTTTGTAAAAGAATAAGGTATATAAAAATAGTGCTAAACAGATCTTTGAGAAAATTTCTTTCTATGGCATGGGAAAGTATACACTGAGAGATTGTTATATATATTTTTGTGTTTCTTAAATATGTTTTTTTCATCCAAGTGGGTGAGGGAGAGTCACCCCTGCGTGTCAGCTCTGCCAACTGCGGGGACCTAAGACCTCAGCCCACAGCATCAGTCCAGTGTCAGACCCTGACTTGGGAGCTCCAGAGTCACGTTGGTGCCCCCTCCCCACTTATGCCTGGCTGACGTCCCCTTCCCCAAGGGCGGGAACACAGCACACCCTGCAGTCAGTGCTCAGAGCGACCCCAGTGCAAACTCCCACCGGCATCAGGACACCTGCTGCACACTGAGAGCCCGGCTGCCCTGCCCTCCTGGCCAGGACATACAACACAGAACCTTCTCTCCTCCTCAAGTGCTCGCTTGCCCAATTTATGGGATAAGACCTTCCACTGTGCTAAGGTCCTACAGCTGCTGTAATAAATTGCCATGAAATGGGTGGCTTAAAACAAAAGAAATTTATCTTCTGGAAGTTCTGGAGGCCAGAGGCAGAAATCAGTACCCCTGGGTCAAAGTCAAGGTGTGGGAAGGGCTGTGCTCCCCCTGGAGCTTTAGAGAATCCATGGCTTCGCCTCTTCCAGATCCTGGTGGCTGCCAGCGTTCCTTGGCTTGTGGACGCATCACCCCACCCCATCTTCACGTGGTCTCTTCCTTTTCTGTGTGTGTCAGATCTCCCTCTGCCTCTCTCTGATGCAGACACTTATGATTGCATTTAGGATCCACCTGGATAACCGAGGATAATCTCTCATCTTGAGATGCTTAACTTAAATCACATCTGGAAAGACCTTTTTCACTTAGAAGGTGACACCGCTCAGCTTCCAAGGCTTAGGACCTGATGCTGTCTTTGGAGGGGCATTGTTCAACCTGCTACAGCATCCTTCCTCTCAGGCCCTGAGGAGGGCAGACATGGGGAAGATGTTTCCTCTCCCTCTGCCCAGCCATCTCTGCACTCACTTCTTGCCAGTGGTTTTGTGCAAAGTGAAACTTTCCTAAGTGATGTTAACCAAGTGCATGTTTTGGTGTCGTAAGCTTATTGGCACAATTCCAATCCAACACTCATTGAAACCCCATGGTTTGCTGTTCTGAGCCCCAGAATCAAGCTGTAACCCAATCCCATCCTCCGGATAATTAAGAGAAATCAAAAGGACCTTCAGATCCCAGAGGAAAAACAACATCAGTATGAACAGGCTGCCTTAGGCAGCATGCAGAGTGTTGGACCAGCATCACCTTATGGGTACCTCACTGCTCCCCTTAGCAGTAAGAGCTTTTCTTACCTGTATTGTACAGATAAGAAAACTGGCTTACCAAGCTGAAATAGAGTGCCCCAGAGTTGAGACTTGAACCCCGATGAATGCTGGGAGACATGGATCAAAGGAATGCTTTTCCCTGATACCTTTGGAGAAGGGATGCATAGAAGCTCTAAGAAATCCTTCTCGCTCCTCTCCCCTCAGAGCCTCTCTCTGGGAAGGACTGTACCTCTGGAACATCTGCTGAACTTTGATTTGACAAATACTCCCAGAAATAGGGGCCTATTTTCAGAAGCCAAGAATGGGATGGATGAGGAAACAGGGACAGAGCCGATGACTCCCGGCTCTCCTGGGCTACGAGTCTCCATTGAGCCAGGAGCCATCCTAGAGGCAGCGAAGCTCCCAGCCTCACCCCTGCCACCCCCGTAGGGACCAGACGCTGTGTGCACACTGGTCCTCAGGGGATGGAATAGGCCCCTCTTCCTCCACCTTTTATTTTTGAAACTGCAATTGGAGCCAGCCCGCCCAGCAGGACAGGGGGATATGAAACTCTCAAAGCTCATCTTACCAGACCCACCCATCGGCCCAGCTTGGGGATGGCTCAGGAAGGAAGCAACTATGTGTTTTGGACATGGGGGCCTGGAATAGCCACAAACCTAATTTCAATCTATTGTTAATTAACCAAATCCAGGTTCATTGTTAATAGTGGTCAAATGGATTTTCGTCTTATACCTTGTAGGTTCGGACATTTAAAATTGACCCGCAGCCCTCGCCTAACCAGAGTTCCCTGTACCGTCCCCATGCCGCGGGCTGCCGTCAGGGCCACACGGTCCACACGCTCGCAGCTCCCCTGCTCCCTTCCCGCTCACCACTCCCCTTCCTCTCCAGCCAGGCAGCGACTACCCAGCACATAATTGCAAAAGGAAAGGGCCGCTTGTTTGCCGCCGCATCCGAGAATGATTAAAGGTAGAAGTTTTTCAGACATTAGTGACAGAAAGAGTATAGTTAAAGCTGCTTTAAAAAGGGAGAGGCATGTAAAGAGATGGTACTCAAAGCACTATTAAAAGCATCATGCTTGTTAAAACCAGTAAAAAGGTAGGGAATTGACGAGGGAAAGGCAGCTTCCTCTCCAATTACGGCGAGGGGCACACACCTTGATGGTGTCTTTGAATTGTGGCCGCCAGCCCCTGCCCCTCCCGGCCTCCGCGGGCCATTCAGCGGTGCATTAGGGAGGAGGGCCCGGGGCGCCCAGCTCACTTCTCGCTTGTTACCCGCGACCCATTTAGAGCTGAATGACTATGTTCCGAGACGGCGCTAAATGACACCCTCCACCTCTTCATGAAGCCACTTGGTTTTGTCATTTTTTTTTTCTTGTCTCCCAGAGAAATAATTGATAAACCGAACGGCCATCCACCTTCAAGGAGGGCGCCTCCCTCGCCACCTGGTTAAAATCCCTCCTCCTCTCCCCACCGCCCTCCATCCATTGCTCTGTGCTGTTTAAACAATACTTCATCAAATGCAGCCTGGAGCAAATAAGAAAGCTCAGTAGAGTAAATAAAAAGTCAAAAAAAAAATCACCGGCTGGAGGGTAAGTACTTTTATTCCTGTACTTGCATTGCCTGGGGAATTATTATTCCGCTGCCCGCCCCGGAGGGAGGGGCCGGCTGTTCCCGCAATGGATGGCTGCTCCCCCTTTCGCTCCTCGGGCGCTGAGAGCCCACTGATTACAACCAAGTGTGGCCATCCATTCCGTCTTATTGACAAAGGTCCTTAATTACCGAGGCAGCAGTAATACCTGCTATTAAATTCTGCTAAACAGAGGCCGCAAATTAGCTGCGGCGCTCGGGCACCTTTTGTGTGTAATTACGGGCAGTGGGATTGACGGGAGGCCGGATAACTGACCCCAGCCAGAGCGCCGGGAAACCTTTGTTTATCACCTGCGGTGGGGGCCAAAATGTGAAATTAAAAGCTCTCCATCAGCGGAAGGCCTTCGGAAGGCCCAGGGGAAGAAGGAGGAAAAAAACCAAAGCAACAGGCCAAAGCGAACAGCGCTCGCAGGTATTTATAAGCATTTCGCTCAGATGCAATTTACGCTGACAGTTGATTAACCGAAAGCGCCACTAATTCTGTAGGTAAGTAATGCAAAGCCCAAAATGGCAAAAATTTAGGCCACGTTTTAAGGTATATTCTATATTTCACAGAGGCCTTTAACCTGCATTTAAGAGCCTGTTTAATGCAATTGCGAACCATAAACACCTGTCACTTACAGTCTGAACTTTTCACATCGCTCCTTCTGGAGCCCCTGGATTAATGAGAACCATTCCAAATGTGGTCGCTCCCATCTACAGCCGGCCCAATTTATAAATGCAATCCTGACGCCTACTTGGTGTTTCATCGAAGGCAATTACTTTGGGGGAAATTTCATTTAAATGTATTCAACTTTCCTTTCCATTAAGGTAGAGGTAGGGTTAGCTGCCCTGAGCTTGCAGGGAACAATGAGTGGTCAGAATGCAGTAACTTAACACAAAACGCTTAACATCGAGATAATTAAATTTCATTAAGGTTTTAATAACTCTGAATGGAAGCTATTAAAATTCATGGGGTTCCTGTCATACTGCAGACAATGGGCCCTGGGCCCTGAACAGTCTGGAAAGCCCACTTCTAGCCTTGTCCCAGGAAGCAGGTAACTGGGGACAGCAGAGCTTTTCCTCCAACTCCTGTGGGCAACAGGCAGTTCTTGCACAGGGCACGGGGCCCTCAAAGGTGAGGGGTCCCAAGCCCGGCCTAGTCTTTGTACTAGCGCTGTCTCCCACCAGCCCTCCATACATGCGTTGGTGACCCGTACAGAATTTGCATCTACCACTCACGACATTACAGAAATCTTTAGATGGATGTCATTTGGCTCCATCGCTGCCTTGCACAGGTGAAGTAGAACTTGAGGCCCAAGGTAACAAGGCCCCTTCCCTTGCTCAGGTCTGGGCTCAAACACCGTCATCTCTGGGAAGCCTTTTCTGACTCTAGGCAAATGTAAGTGCTCCCACTCACAGCACAGAGGAAACAGTGCACCTCTGCAGTCACCATCTTATTACACAGTGATTGTTTGCATGACATTCTTTCCATTACACACTGGGAGGTGGAGACAGCGTCCGTCACATTTGGGTTTCTAATCCCTAGTATGCTGCGGGTGTTTGGTAAGGATGGATGAATGGACGGACAGAGGGATAGATGGATGAATAGACAGATGGATGTTTGCACTGGTGGATGGACAGATGAACTGCTGGAAGGATAGAAGGATGACTGGGTAGATAAATGGTTGCATAGACAGATGGAAGGATAGACAGATGGATGGATAGACAGATGGGCAGCTATACAGCTGGACACAAATGGCCTAAAGTTACAATGTAGTAAAACCCAGGCCTCTTAACTCCATTCCTCCTTCACTCAGCCTACAGTTGTCTCTTTTGCACACATAGCTCAGCTCAACCTCTTTCCAAAGAATGGAATAATCTTGTGTTGCCCGTTGTGTTCATGGATGTCCTGGGATCCTTTCCAGAGGTCCCCATAGATTATTTTTTTTATCATGTTAAGGGATTTTCTTTGGTCCCTTCACACACTCTCATTGATCCCTTCATCAGCTCACTCAGCATCTTCTCTGATAGGAAAAATGCCCCTGTGGAACACTGAGAGGTTCCAGTCCCCACCCCCTGATACTTCTATTCTAGGGAACCGGCCTAATTCCCATGGCAAAGCAGGCCAGGGTGAGGGTAATAAACCGCTGATGCTGAAGTCCGGCGTCAGCCCTGTGGACCCGGCAGCTATGAGAGTCAGCCCTCCATACCTGCGGGTTCCCCAGCCCTACAATACTGTGTATTTGATTGTGCAGTTGGCTGACCCCACGGATGTGGAACCCATGGAGATGAAGGGCCAAATGTGCAGAGATATACAGAAGGGATTTATTATAAGGATTGGTGCCTAGAGACTGAGAAGTTCCACAATCTGCCATCTGCACGTTGGAGATCCAGGAAAGCCAGTGGTGTAGTTCAGTCTGATCCGCAGGCCTGAGAACCAGGGGCACTGGTGGCGTAAATCCCAGTCCAAGGGGAGAACACCAATGTCCCCCGTTCAAATAGGCAGAAGGGACAAATTCTCCCTTCCTCCACCTTTTGTTCTATTCAAGCCCTCAGTGACCTGGGTGGAGCCCGCCCACACTGTGCAGGGCCATCTGCTCCACTGAGTCCACCAATTCAAGTGCAAATCTCATCCAGAAACATCCACATGGACACATCCAGAAAAAATGTTTAGCTAAATATCTGGTGCTCCATACCCAGTCATGTTGACACATAAACTTAACCATCACAGCAAAGAAAAGAAGAAAGGTCCAATCCCAGCAGAGTCAAGTCAAGCTGGAAAAGCTAAGCAGGTCTGTACAAATGGGAGGGAAAGTCACAGTCATCACAGGGTAAAGCTCAAAACCAGTGGGCCAGGAGTCCTGGAACAGCTGTTCCTGTTTCCTGTGTGGTCTCACATGTCAAGGCTTAACTGCATGGCCTCTGATGGGAAGGGTGTCACAGCCCAGGGAAGAGCCATAGACCATGGCTGGGAGGAATGAGAGGGCAGGGGGCATCTGGGTTGCCAGCTGGGGGCTGGAAGAGGAGGAGACATGCAGCCTGGTCAGAGGTCTTGAGTGCCAGGCCAGGGAATTAGACCCAAGTCTTCAGAGGACTCAGGGTTTTAGGCAGGGGAGTGATGTGACAGGTCTCTGCTAAGAAAACTTTGAGTTTTCATTCTGACCTGTTCATTTAGGATGTCGTAAAAATGGGAGAAATCAAAGGAAGGAAAACCAATTCAGAGTTATTCAGGCTAGAGGTGATTTCCAAAAACTCTGCTTTGGAAGCCAAGTTTAAAAGTTCCACACCAACAGGGCACACCCTGGCAGGTGTTAACGGGAACAGGACAGCAACAGGTAACACCAAAACCTTATAAAATGAATTGTCGACAGGCTGCTACCCTCATCAGTGTACAAGGCTCAGCGGAGCTAACCTTGGACCACAGCAAACCTCAGCATTATAATCCAGCTTCCACCGGCGGGGCAATTCCAGACTAAAGTGTTTTCTGGCACAAAACCACAGCCAACAGAGCCCAGCATTTAGGAATATCTGAGGTTTTAGAAAACCAAAGATTTTGAAAGGGGAAAGGTCAATTCTAGGTCGTGTTAGAAAATAGAAGAAGGCACTGATTACATTGTTAATAGGGCAACTAGGAATTTGAAAGGAAATTAAACAGTATTGACTAAAGGATTTTCCTAATTATCCCATTAGGGACAATCCTGGTTTCTTTTCTCTTCATGATCTATTCCTCCCAGAGGCCTGTCTCGTACAGTATGTTTTGTGGTGTGTTTGGAGTTTGAACTTTGGAATGAGGCCAAAAGGATAATTTAGTGATTGACTTTTCTCTCCACGGCCGACAATGCAGACACATGCATGCCCATGGACCAGACTCCTCACGTCCGCGTCAGAGACAGCCCCTTCGCGAGACAGGAATACACCATTTTGTGCAATACTTACAGATGCAATTTTGGTTAAAGATAAAATTTTTGTTTCCACACTCTGGGAGAAGTCCTTCTCTACAGGAAGCCTTTGCATAGCAAATAATCACTCTCAACTTCCATGTTACTTCCCCCTTTTTGTATAACTTTTGGAGGTCTGGGTCACATTTCTTCCAGCAACAAGAAGACAAGAAGATTCTGAAGAGCTCCCTTCCCCTCATTGTACATAGAAATGCTGGATAAATGTAACCTCCAAAAAATGTAAGCACAGATACGCTGAAAAGAAAGCAAGAGGAATGCCCAGGTGCTGGGATTGACGGGTCCCTCCAAACCAGAATGGCCAGCACAGAAGCGGGCAGCTCGGGCCAGGGAGGGCGTTGGATCTGGACTTGAGTTCCACAGCTCAGGGCGAGGGCAGGATATCCAGGTGGGACAGGGCTCTGGCCTTGGCCCACACTGAAAGGAACCCTGGACTAAAACACAGCATGACAGGGGACCCCTAAAAAGGCTGCCCCTCCATCAAAATAGGACTAGAAAACTCCCACCTTAGGAAGCAGCAAAGAAGTAATGTCATCCGAGGAGACTCTGGGTGGGGAAAAACATGCCCCCATCCTCTAAGAAATCAAAACCCCAAGCATGCATAGCTGAGGTGTGCAGATTTGTACTGTCCACATGATATGGGAATCTAAAGACAAAACAATTAATGTCGTCACCATTCCAGTAGCTACAGCAGTGCCACATTATACTCTGGTGATGATGACGATGATGTGGGAAAACAGTCAGGCGGGGACTGGGAGGTGCAAGTGAGACAGCCCCTGCAGAGGGGAACCGGCTCCTCGGAAGTCACCCTGCCTTTCCACTTCACCCAGCAATCCCATTTCTAAGAATCTATCCCAGAGATGCACTGGCAAAAATACAAAGCCATGTAATCACAAGGCTATTGATTTTGGCATTCATTATAACAGCTAAATGGTACAAATAACTCAAATGCCCAACACTCAGAATGGTATCACAGTGCAGTACCACGCACACTAAAAAGCGTGCTGTCTTTGGCTCACGCCTGTAATCCTAGCACTCTGGGAGGCCGAGGCGGGCGGATTGTTTGAGCTCAGGAGTTTGACACCAGCCTGAACAAGAGTGAGACCCCGTCTTTACTAAAAATAGAAAGAAATTAATTGGACAACTAAAAATATATAGAAAAAAAAATTAACCGGGCATGGTGGCGCATGCCTATAGTTCCAGCTACTCGGGAGGCTGAGGCA
>CAUYSK010052443.1:0-21300 GCA_963575035.1 Avahi laniger
ATCTTCTCATCCGGCTTCCTGGCAGCCAGAACAGCATGCGACATGTACTCACCAAATCAGATGGTTCCATCTAGGAGTCTAAATCTGAGTAGTGACTCAAAGAAGCAGGGAATTAATGTAGAATTAATTTCGTCAGTAGCAGCAGTAGAAGCAGCATCCACTATTTAAGACAAGTATAGCCACAGAGGGCCATGGAGCCTACTCGACTCTGCACTGTAGTGGGAGGTGGGGGTAGCTTATGATCACTCTGGGAAATTCTGTTTCATTCTTAACAGCAACCACCTTTAAAAAAAAAAAAAATCTTATCTTGAGTTGATATGGACATCCCTGTCATTTCATCTTACTTCTACCTACTGAATGAAGCCACACAGACCAGATCTGATAGCTCTTCCACAGCTGCTGATGCCAGGCCAATTATTTAGAAATCAGCCTCTAAGAAGCTAGCAGGCAAGAGGTGGAGAGGAAAGATGAAATGGAGCACAACTGGAATCTGCTTTGACTCCTGATCCAAGCCAAGTGCTCGCTCAGGTCCCTAGCCCCTTTGCAAGCAGTTCTCCCCTCCCATCAAGAACACAAAACTGTGACCCAAAGATTCTAGTTCCTGCTTTGCCCTAAGCAGTCACAGAGCCTTGAAAAAGTCACTTAATCACTCTGCATTTAAACTCCCCCATTAATATCTGCTCCATAAATATTTACAGAATAGATGGATGAATCAATTAATTAGATTCCTTGGTTATTTCTGTGCTTTGATTTCCTCCTCTGTACATTAAAAAAATAACCACCCAAATGACTTTGTGTGATTATTAGGCAGAATGGAACAATAATAGATGATGCACATGAAAGTACATTGAAGAATGTGGAGCATCACATACATTTAAGCATGAAAGACAATGCAATGTAGTGGTTAATGACACAGGCCCCACAGTCAAACATGAGTTTAAAATCCAACTCTGGTGCTTGCTAGGTAAGGAACTTTCAGAAAGTTACTTTACCCATCTGAACCCTTTGTAATGGGGATGGTTGTTGTATCTATCTTAAAGAAAAAGAGTTAAATAAAATAAGGCATGTAAAGCCCTTAGCTCAGTACCAGACACACAATGCTTATTAATGAAAGACGAGAAAACTATACTGTAATGGTATTAATAAAACAGTGGACAGGCATGACTCTACATTTTAAATGGATTGTGCAAGCTGCAGGATGGAGAATGGATTGAAAGGGACAAGTCTGGAAGCAGAGGAACCAGTTAGGATACTTACATTACCAACTGGGACTGGATCATTGATCTCTCTTGTGCTCCAGTCTCAAATATCCACCTGCTACCTTTTATTAATATCATATTTTATTAATATCATTACAGTACAGTTTTCTCTTCTACCATTAATGAGCATTAACTGTGTGTCTGGTACACAGCTAAGGGCTTTACCTGCCTTATTTTATTTAACTCTCATTCTTTAAGATATAATAGATACTTCAATTATCCCCATTAAAAAGAGTTCAGATGAGTAAAGTAACTTTCCAAAAGTTCCTTACCTAGCAAACCTGATGTTTGCTATTCCTCCCATCTTCACAGCCTCAGTGAATGGCCCCATTACCCTCTGGTGACCTAAGTCAGAAGCCTAGTAACCAACCTGAAGTCTTCTTTACAACTACAACTAATCAATCTCCAAGTAGATGTCAATTTCTCTTTTCGTTTATGTCTAAAATCTGTACCCTTCTTCCCTTCTATACCGCCACAGTTTAAGGTCAGGCCCCTACGGTGTCTTGCCTTGATATAAGTTCAAGAGTCTTCTGACTGCAGTCTCAGTTACCTACCAATCTGTTCTCTGCTTTCCAAACACAAATCTGATCATTCCTACCTCATGCTTGAAAACCTTTAACATCACCTGCATGATCAAGTCCAAACTCTTTAACATGGCTTTCGGGTCTTGCTTTCTTAGCCCCAGCATCTCTCTCCGACTTTAGCTGTCATCCCTGCAGATTTGCACTCCATGCCCACCACAGGCCCCAGTCCTCCTTGCCTTTGTGTGTCCTACATCCTATACTTAGGGTACCCTTCTCTCCTGTTGATCTGGGTGACTCCAGCTCAGACTTCATGACTCAGTCAGGTGTCACTTCTACCTGGAAGCCCTTCCTAACCTTTCAAATCTGAGTTATGTGCTCCCCTTGTATCCTATGTTCACCCCTAGCATGTTGTATTAACATGTAGGTTGGCCAAGTCAACACCTGTTCCAAACTCCCTTCTCCCTTTATTTCCCTACTTAGAATCTGAAAACAATCTCATGGCCAAGGGTGGCCATGCCAGTCTATACAACGGATGAAGGATGAAGATCCTGAGGAGGGTTCCCCTTTCTCACCTCTTTCTTTATGGAATAGATTGGTGTCTGGAGGCATAGCAACCATCTTGAGACTAGGGGGATGAAAGCTAATTGATAAGGCTTGTAGAGAAGAAAGACAAAAGATCCCAGAGCCTTGATGACATGTTTAGGTGCCACACCAGTCTCGTACTCCCTGTCCTTCTATTTCATGACAGGTGACCAGATAAATCCCTTAATTATTCAAACTGCTATTAGTTAGGTTTCCTGTTACTTTTAGCCAAGCATATTCCTTACTGATACACAAGTATTGATTGGTCCTTTTTCTGTCTCATGTGTTAGACAAATGAGCTGGTATCTTTTGTCTCTATATTCCCAGTGCCTAATTTTTCCTGGTAAATACTAGGCACTCATTAAATGGCTATGTTGAAAGAATTAATTCAGATATCTGGAACAAATGTAATTTCCTCAGGCAAAATAATTTTTGGAAGCCATTTGAAAGAGCAACATAAGGCTTACATGTTAGGGTAATAATTTAACTATGAAAGTGCCAAATACAGAGCCAAATTAAATATGATAGCAGCAAAGATTTCTGTAATTCTGCAAGTTCCTATGCCTATAAAACCACTCTGGGGTTCAAATATGCATAGTATAGTATTATTCACTAGGACCAACTGAAGATTTTATTTTAAGAAATTATAATAATGATATTTTTATGACAACTACATAAACTTTGAATGTTATAAAGAGTAATACTAGTTATACCAGCTCATCATTAATGTACATGGGATAAAAGGAAATATCAGATTTAAATATAAATTCCACAACCATGACATTTTCAAAATCTTTACCATTCACTTTGGTTTCTTTGTTGTTGTTTTAAATAAAAATTGTATATATTTAAGGCATATGATATAACATTTTGATATATTTACACAATAAACTGATTACTATTCTCAAACTAATTAACATATCCAATCTCTTCACATAATTGGTGGTAAGAACACTTAAGATCTATTCTCTTAGCAAATTTCAAGCATACAATACAGTATTATTAACTATAGCCCTCATGCTGCACAGTAGATCGCTAGATGTTAGTCAAAGGGTACAAAGTTTCAGCCACACAGAATTCCATCTCCCATTTCCTCCACCATCCAGGCCTTGGAAACCACCATTCTACTCTCTGCTTCTAGAAGTTCAACTTCTTAGATTCCACTATAAATGAGATCATGCAGTTTCTTTCTAGATCTGTATTTCACTAAGCATAATGTCCTCCAAGTTCATCCATGTTGTTACAAATGGCAGAATTTCCTTCATTTTCAAGGCTAATATCCCATTGTATATGCATACCACAATTTTTTTATCCATTCATCCATTGACAGACACTGAGGTTGATTCCATATCTTGGCTATTGTGGATACTGCTACAGCGAAGATGGGGATATAGATATTTCTGCAAGATGCTGATTTTGTTTCCTTTGGATATATACCCAGAAGTGGGATTGCTGGATCAAATGGTAGTTCTAATTTTAATTCTTTAAAGAACTTTTATACTTTTTTCCATAATGGCTACACCATTTTACATACCCACCAACAGTGTTCAAGGCTTCTAATTTTTCGATATCCTTACCAAATCTTGTTATATTTTGTCTTTTTGATAACAGCCATCCTGACAGGCATGAGGTGCTATGTCATTGTGGTTTTGATGTGTATCACCCTGGTAATTACAAATGTTGAACACCTTTTGGCTCTATACCTATTGGCCATCAGTATGTCTTCTTTAGGAAAATGTCTATTTAAGTCTTTTGTCCATTTTTAAAACAAGTTTTTTGGGGGTTTTTTGGCAATTAAGTTGTATGAATATATTTTAGATATTAACCTCTTATCAGATGTATGTTTGCAAATATTTTCCCCCAATCCATAGGTTACCTTTTCATTTTGTTGTTTCCTTTGCTGGGCAGAAGCTTTGTAATTTGGTGTAGTTCCACTTGTTTATTTTTGCTTCTGTTTCCTATGTTCTATCCAAAAAATCCATTGGCAAAACCAATGTCAAGGAGCTTTTTCCCTGTTCTCTTCTAGGAGTTTTAGGACTTCAGGTCTTATATTTAAGTCTTTAATCCATTCTGAGTTGATTATTGTGTCACATTTTTTTTGTTTTGAGACAGAGTCTCACTCTTTTGCCTGGGCTAGAGTGAGTGCCATGGCGTCAGCCTAGCTCACAGCAACCTCACACTCCTGGGCTCAAGCAAGCCTTCTGTCTCAGCCTCCCGAGTAGCTGGGACTACAGGCATGTGTCACCAGGCCCGGCTAATTTTTTCTATGTATTTTTAGTTGTCCAATTAATTTCTTTTGTATTTTTAGTAGAGACGGAGTCTCGCTCTTGCTCAGGCTGGTCTCAAATTCCTGAGCTCAAACAATCCGCCCGTCTCAGCCTGTGCTAGGATTACAGGCATGGGCCACCACTCCCAGCCTGTGTCACATTGTTTAATAGCTCATCAATCCTAAAATTTGAACAGCTTGCATCTCTCATATATTTCTAGTGACAAAAACTATGCCTGTGGGCCTAATATAGAAAAAGTAACTATGTAAGTATGGTATTTAGAGATATGAAAGTTGTTTCAATTACCTATTGCTGTGGCTTAAAGGTAACTTAAAATAGCAATCATTTTATTATCTCTAATTATTCTGTGAGATGATTGGCTCAGCTGGGTGGTTTATCTGTTCCACATGATGTCAGAGCTACAATCATCAGAGGTTTGATAGCTCACTCACGTGGCTGGCAGTTCATTTTGTCTATTGTCTGTGAGCTCAGCTGGAGGTGTCAGATACAATGCCTCGATTCTCCTCCATGTGGCCTCTCCATATGTCTTGGGCCTCTCACAGCATATTAGCTGGGCTTTAAGAATCAGAAAGTAGAAACTATCAGTTTTCTTAAGGTCTACACTGAGAAGTCCCAGGACATCACTTCTGCCACATTCTGTAGATCAAACCCAGTCTCAAGAGCAGCCCAGGTTCAGAGGTCAGGTAAATAACTTCTGCCTCTTAATGGGAGCAGCTGCCTGCATGTACAGAGAGGGAACAAATTGTTGGGGCCACCTCCAGAAACTAGTGACCACAATAGGTAAATCATGTAATCCCATCTTCATAATGTTATCTTGAGGGCCTCACTGAACACACCAGAAAACACAAAGAAACCTGACGTTCAACTTGATGGATGTAACTCGAATGGCTACTATAATAAAGTTAGATCCCATAAAGACTTACAGTGAACAAAGGATGGTCTGAGTCAGCCATCAATCCATCATGAAGCCAAAACTTTAGACCTAACAGGCACTATACCATGTGCTTTAACATAAATTTTCTTATCAAATTATTTGAATTACCACACAAAGATAGCAATAGAATAGGTTATTTTTACCCACCATTAAAATAATCCTTTGCCAAGGCACACAACCCAAATTCCAAACCATTCATTCAGGACCTCAGTCACAATCCCAAATATTAACAAACAGAAAAGTATTCTACCTATTCAGCCATTTGGCTTCAACATACATGAGATAAGGAGAAACACTGTATATGCAAGGATACTATAATGAAAAATAGCATTTAGGTTGACTCTGAAATCTTTTCAGCAAATTTGGCCAACTAGAAAGCCATCATAATTCATCACCAGCCAAGCCACCCATTCTAGTGAGCCCAGGTTGTTGAGATGGGTTCGGATTGGGTTTCTGCCTCACGGGGAAAGTGTCAAGCCAGGACCTAGGCATGCTGAGGAACAAGTAGCCCAGGTTGTTTAAGAAACAGAAATTTTGATTTTAGAAATTTCAAAAGGGATAAAGAAACTTTCACCACTACTTCCTTTATAAGTTTGGTGCTTATGATGGTTAATTTTACAGGTCAACTTGACTAGACCAAAATGCACAGATAGCTGGTAAAACATGATTTCTGAGTGTGTCTGTGTGTCTTTTTTGCTAATCCGAAAAAGGTTACAATTTAAATCAGTAGACTGAGTAAAGAAAATCTGCCCTCACCAATTCAGGCAGGTATCATCCAATCCACTGAGAGCACGAAAAGAACAAAAAAGCAAAGGAAGGGTAAATTTTCTCTCTTCTTGAGCTGAGATATTCATTTTCTTTTGCCCTTGGCCATCAGAACTCCTAGTTTTGTGACCTTTGTACTCTGGGACTTAACACAGCATCCCCTCACCCTCAGTTCTCAGACCTTCAGAGTTGGTCTGGGAATTACACGACTGGCTCCCTTGGTTCTCAGGCTTTCAGACTCGAACTGAATCCCCACCACTGGCTTTCTTGATCCTGCAGCTTGCAGAAGGCAGACGGTGGGACTTCTCAGCCCCCAAAATGGTGTGAACCAATTTCCATAATAAATCTCCTCATATATATATAACCTATTGGTTTTATTTTTCTAGAGAATACTGACTAATACAGTGCTCAAGGCCTCGCGTGCCTGAATGTAACAATTATTCTCTCCATGTTTACAGAGGCAAGTGATGTTCAGAGAACTTTAGTACACACCGGAGTTCTCCTAGATGACCTATCAGTCAGAGAAGCAGCACAGAAGAGTGGCTAAGAGCATGAACTTTGGCACTAAATTGTCCCAGTTCAAATCCTGGCTCATTATCACCTGCTGGCTGTGAGAGTCCGGACATGTTACTTGACTTCTCTATGCCTTTGTTTTTCCTTCCACAGATTGCAGATGACGATGGAACAAACTCACGGAGTATTTGTCAGGAGAAATAAGTTAGCAGATGTAAAACACTTAAAATAGTACCTGGCACATAATAAGCACTGTTTAAGTATTTGCTTTATTAGTATTATTACTCTTGCAGTTACAAGTTATAGAAACCCACCTCAAACTTGATTTAAAAAAAAATGATAGGAAAATACCAGCTCACGTAAAAAGAATGTCATCAGACTGTCTTTTTCCACACCTCCACTTAACCTCATTTATAGATAGAGGCTCCCCCAGACTCAAGGTATCACCTAACTCACAGCTGGAGCAGGAGAAGCTGTCTTCCCTAAAACTCCAATTCTTATCCTCTGGTTGGCCTGGCCGGGATCTTGTGCCCAACACTTGGGCTTTTTAGGGAGGCGGGAATGGGAAACAGAATCAGCCAGTCCTTTGTACAGCCCAGCCGAATTACACTGAGCAGGTGAAAGGACGTTGTGTAAAAGAAGAAAGCTGGACACACAAAAACAAAAAGTTCTACACTGAATAAGATGGAGGATCAAGAATTGAGTTCAAGTCTGCCTGACTCCCACTCCATGCCCTTTTCAACACACCACTCTCATCTTCGCATGTTCTTTGTTGTTATCCTCCTCATCATCATAGGGCAACTCTTTAAACTTTTTTTTCTTCTGGAAAAATGTCCAACAACTGGGTGGCATTTCACCAAGACACAAGCTGCCACACAAGTGCCTCAATAGAGAGAAAAGTAAATGCCTTTCACTGTACTTTGACAAAAGGAAAACCTTCATATATTCACATGCAGTCTCTTTCTTCTGAAGAGTGCCAAAGATTTTACAGATGCCTGATGCCCCAATGAGAGAAACAAATCAGAAGAATTTAAACTGTGGCCAAGGCTTGCTACTGCTACTCTAAAGTGACCACTCCACACACATATGGATAAGTGCTCTGTCCCAACAATGAACACTTAACTGCCTGAACTACTTTTGGGGCCTCATTTAACTTGCCCATTTATGCAACTGTAGATGCCTTTCTCCTTACAGCCATAAAATTTTAGAGTGGGAATGGACATTACAGATCATTTGGTTCAATCCCCTCATTGTCCAAATGGAAACAACTGGAGTCTAGAAAGCGTTATTAACCAGCACAAGGTCATGTAGTAGATTTACTGCAAGCCCAGAAGTAGAACCCAGTTTTCTTATTTTCCAATACAATGCTCTTTCTGAAAAGCCACACAATTTCCAAAAAGCTATCCAGTGATTCCAAACACTATTAATTTCTTTCTTCTCCCAGTATGTGGACAATATAGCGTTTGGATGCATTCTGGAAGCAAGTCACATTTATCATAAAATGTCAGCAATATGCACTAGTCACTGCCACCAGAAGGCAATGAAATTTGGTAAAAATGACAAGATGCTGTGGTTAGGGCTGGCCCTGTGAGAAGTCTACCTTGAGTACTTCTCCATTCTCTGGTAGGTTCTCAGTGCTCCTGGGCCTCCCTCAAATTGACCCAGGCTCCCATGGACCTGCTTCTTACACAGCAAACACCCTATGCCAGAATTGGTCTTTCCCTATCAAAAAAACTGACTTCTCCTGTGGACCATTATCCCAGGACCTCACATGGTTATATGTGTATATTTAAATGAAGGCTTCTGAGAATTAAGATCTCAACATAAAATTATATATTTTACTAAATCTCTGTTTCAAAATTGGATCTACTTGATAATGGTTTTTGTTGCTGTTTGTTGTGTTGTTTTGGTTTCTGGTTGCTTATTTAATGGTCACAGATGCAGTTCACATATTTTTACATGGAAAATCTTACTTCTTAGAATGAATTAGTTGCAACTGTCTGGTTCTATGGACATATCATAAAATAATTTTGTATTAGATAATCAGATATACAGGGGCCTTCTGATAATTAGTGAGTTGGTGTTTCAAGCCTCAAAAAGAATACCTCCAAATTAAGGGAAAGTTACTTGAGCATGCTTGTCAGGTAGAAAGACAAAAACTCTTAAATTGACTTACTAACTATACTCATGTTCCAATCCACTTTTCCTCTGTGCCTTTCAATACCTTTCTATACCTGTACTGTCTCTATCCATGTAGTAAAAGTAATGTATGTTAGAGACTCCCTTCACATGCACCTGCATCCGTTGAAGACCAAACGAGCACTGTTGATGTCTGAAAGGTCTTTGAGCCTCCCTGACTCCCACCCTCCCTTCACTGGCAATGTCAATTCCCTGGAATCTCATTGGTGGGAATGAGACCAACTCTCAAGTGAAAATAGTTTTCATTCTAGACAAGCTCAATCTAGCCTCAAAGCCTATAAATCTCATTTTTAAAGCTTAAGTCTTTGATATCAATTTTAGTGTCAACCTAACTGCTCCCTATGTGACAATTTTTTTCTATCTGTCTCAATCTGTGACATATGTGGAAGGAATTATTCACAGAGCCCTTTAGTTAAGGTCAGGAGTGACAAGTCCCACTGGACTTATCAAACATTCTAGTTGTTCTGATTTTCAATATATTTCACTGAGATATTTGTTACCAATTTATGGAGGAACGGTGTTGTGTCTTCTTCACATCAGTCCAAAATAAAGTAGGTGGGCCATAGGTTGAGTTATGAGAAAAAGAAACAGACAGTCAAATGCCATCATAATGTAATGGACAATATCTAAAAATTTAGATAAGTGCATGAGACTAATGTCTCCTTAACATGAAAGCTATATTTTTATTATTCTGGGTTTTTTTCCTTAAGAAGTAACCTGAAGCTTAAATTTACATTATGATTACAGCCTTTCTTTTATAAGTTGAAGCACATTATTTTGGTCCATTGAACAAACTCATTCTTATTCATTGCCTTTTAAAGTTGACATTTAACTTTCACAGCTGTAGAGTTGGCAAGAAGCAAAAGAATACTTAATATTCAAGAGAACAGATTCTAAAACACCACTACATTCCATTGTATGCAACGTCCTATAATTAGTGTATATTAACTGAAAGAAAGAATTACATATGGAATTAGTGGAGGATGGTTGAAGGTGTTTGTATATTTATTTCCTTGCTAATACTCATGAATCAAATAAAACAAATGAGTAATTCTAGCAATTCAGACTCGTAAAGGCCGATTTTCTAAAAGAGCATGTCTTTGAATGCATTTGCCAAAATAGAATTAAGAACAACTTTTGGTTCTAAAGGCCTTGAACCTCTAAATCAAATAAGATAAGAATTAGCCATACCTCCTTGTATTATAATTTCCTATTCAACATCAGAAATGACTAATCTATTCATTCCAGATATAACTATGGTGTATCTGCTGTCGGTCAGGCTCTCTGGTAAGCACTGGGAACAGAGTTATGACAGTCTTGCCCTTCAGAACATTGAATTTAGCAAGAAATACAGGAACGCAAGTAATTGCAGCAAAGATGAATAGTGTTAGGATAAAAGAAGTAGACAGTGCTATGGACATCCTCCAGCGACCTCACCAAGGCACGGAGACTGGGGTAGCAATAGGTATGGGCAGGTCCTCTGGAGGAGGTGGCTGATCAGATAAGACTTGACGATGTCAGAGTTAAGATCAAACATACACATCGAATCTTGTTTCCTCAGGAAGCTCCACTAAAACCACATTAAATAGACTTTTTAAAACTCATGATAATGGGGAAAACAGGAGAAGGGACAAGAGAAACAAATTTTGGAAGCTCAAGATGAGATGGACAAGGGTCTCTGACTCAGAAAGTGGAATCCTAAGTCATCAAAGGCCTGGAGAAAGAGCTAGATGAAAAGCAGTTAGAGCTCCAAAGCTAGTCCCCTGGTCCCCACTGCAGAGTACCTGCCCCTCCATGCCAGCAGGAAGCTAGAAATTTATTCACCAGAGAAAGTCCTTCATCAACAACACAATTCAGTGACCATACACGATGAAGCATCCCAGCCCAATTGCCCTGCTTACTCTAAGGACACAGGTACCAGCCCTTCACCCTTCAGGTGGGAGACTGGGGAGTCTCCTCTGGGAATGTGACCAGACCAAGAGGAAAAACTAAAATATAGTCATGTCACATAACAATGTTTCAGTTAACAACAGATTTGACTGTATGTTCTATGGAGATCCCATAAGATTATAACAGAGGCTGGGCCTGGTGGCTCATGCCTGTAATCCTAGCACTTTGGGAGGCTGAGGCAAGAAGATAGCTTGAGGCCAGGAGTTTGAGGTTGCAGTGAGCTATGATCATGCCACTGCACTCTAGCCCAGACAACAAAGCAAGACCCTGTCTCAAAAAAATAAAAGATTATAATAGAGCTGAAATATTCCTATTGGTGAGTGATGTTGTGGCTGTTGTAACATCAGAGCACAATGTATTATTCACATGTTTATGGTGATGTTGGTGTAAAAAAAACCTACTGTGCTGTCAACTGTATAAAAGGAGAGTATCTACAATTATGTACAGTACATAATACTAGATAATGATAATGAATGACTATGATACTGATCTATTTACTATACTATACTTTTCATTGTTATTTTGGAGTATACTCTTTCTACTTATAAAAAAAAAAAATTTAACTGTAAAACAGCCTCAGGCGGTTCCTTCAGGAGGTATTCCAGAAGAAGGCATTGTTATCATAGGAGAGGACAGCTCTGTATGCATTACTGTCCCTGAAGACCTTCCAGGGGGACAAGATGTGGAGGTGGAAGACAGTGATATTGATGATCCTGACCCAGTGCAGGACTAGGCTAATGTGTGTGCGTGTTCATGTCTTATTTTTTAACAAAAAAGTTTTAAAACTAAAAGATAAAAATTTTAAAAATAGATAAAAGTGTATAAATAATGATATGAAAAAGAAAATATTTTTGTACAACTGGTACAATGTGTTTTGTTTTAAGCTATATTAATACAAAGGAGTCAAAGTTTTTTAATAATTTAAAAGTTTATAAAGTAAAAAAGGTATAATAAGCTAAGGCTAATTTATTGTTGAAGAAAGAAAAAACATTTTATAAATGTAGTGCAACCTAGGTGTACAGTGTTTATAAAGTCTACAGCAGTGTGGAGTCATGCCCTAGACCTTGACATTCACTCACCACTCACTCCCTGACTCACACACAGCAACTTCCAGTCCTGTAAGCTTCATTCATGGTGCATGGCCTATACAGGTATACCATTTTTTACCTTTTTATACTGCATTTTTACTGTACCTTCTCTATGTTTAGATACAAAAATACCGCCATTATGTTACAACTGCCTACAGTATCCAGTATAGTAACATGCTGTACAGGTTTGTAGCCTAGGAGCGAGCATAGCCTATACCATATAGCCTAGGTGTGGAGTAGGCTATACTATGTAAGTTTATGTAAGTGTACTCTATGATGTCTGCACAAGGATGAAATCACCTAATGCTGCATTTCCCAGAACATATCCCTGTCGTTAAGCAATGCATGATGGTACTGACTCTAGGGCTTCTTTGGAAAAATGCCCCCCTAGATTCCTTCAGTAAATATCCAAGTCAACAAGACACCCTCACAGGCTCAGATTTCCATCTCTTAATCATGAGAAGAAAGCCAAAGATCGATTCCCAAACATCTGAGGAAACTGCCTCCAGCACAGAAGAGAGATACCATACAAACAAATAGAAAACAAACAAAAACAAAAAAGCATCTTGGAGAAAACAGAGACTACGCATGGCGAAGAAAATAAATAAAAAATAAAAGCAAACTCATTAACATTCCCAGATAGGTAACAGAAGATATTGCAGTCATGAAACCAAAAAAAGATAATATAAAAACAGAAAGATTCATAAAACAAAAAGAGAATTCAAAAGTAGGGTTGAAGAAACAGACAGAAAAGTAGATAGTAAAGACAAAAAGAAAATAAGAGAGAAAAGACAAGAAGATTAAAAGACCAGGCCAAGGAACCCAATGTCCAAATAAAGGATTTTCAAAAGAGAGAACAAAGAAAACACAGTAAATCAAGAATGAAATAAATCAAGAAAATTTCCCTGAATATGATTTATAGACTGCAAGGATTTAGCAAGTGTCCGGCAGTGTGCTTACTAGGTACACATCAGTTACCGCTCTAGTTGTTTTACATGCGTTACCTTGCTTACTCTTCACAACCTCAAAACACTCAATCCAATACTTAGAATCTCGACAGGCTTATAAGTATATTTCCACATCATCTATCTGTAATATGTATTATGAAAGTTTGTCTTCTTTAGAAAGATGAATGGATAAGAAATTTCTTTTTTCTTTTGTAGTAAGAATTCATGCTGCCCCCCAAATAAATGAATTTGTTTTATTAGTAAAGATAGTAGTCTCTTACTGTACAGTCAATTCTCACAATTCACAATAATGCACTATGAAGTTGTCACGAACACTAAATTAGCAAATATTGAGCCATTGCTCTTAGGGGAAATACAGGATTAGGTTCCTGCAAGCCTCTGGTCACATTTTCACCAATCCATCAATATGTAAACTTGTTTTATGTGTATTTCTGCTTAAAGACACCTTATTTAATATGTATTTTTGATTTATTGACATCGAACTCACTGCCATCAACACTATAACTCATGCCTGAAGCTTATCTAACACACGCATTTCCTCTGAAAGGCACATCACAGCCTTCTTGCTCTTGGGAACACAACAGCACTTCAGAACGATGCTTTGGGGACATTTTAAACAATGAGATCACCAACAAAAAGCATAAAAGTTTGAAAAACATTGCACTAAATTAACCGTGAAAAGGACACTTGTTTACAGGATGAGAGCTGAAATGAGAAGGCAGGACATCACCTTGCGTGACCTCAGCTGTGAGTGTGCTCATCTGGTGGACTCAAACATTTGTTGCTCTGCACATGTCCATGAAACCACCACAGACCCCTGAGTATTAATTTGTAGGTTACAAATACATAAATTTCAGCAAGTAGAAAAATTAGCAAATATAGAATCTGCAAATAATGAGAATTAACATTATTGCTATTATAAATGCTATGCATATTGATGGAAAAAATCTTTTGTTAAAGAAAAATTATGTAAAGCCTTGTAAAAGGCATTTTGTTGATCTTGGCATAACCCTCATACCTTCACCCTGCAAACAAACCTTCCGGATCAAGAAACATTTTGTATGATCTGCAGCAGTTTAGGGACTACTAACATTTTCTTCCAATCCGGTGGATGCCTAGTAAAGACAGCTCCAAAGCCTCTGGCAGGTGATCCAGTGTCCCTGGAACAAGATAACAACTTTTAGAAAACATGTTGGACTGCCACCCATATACTTTCAAAGCCGTACAAAACAAATTTGGGGCTGAATTTTTATGATAATTAGTTTTAAAAGGTTTGTCATGTTCGCAACTTTTATGCACTTTGCAAAATAAAATGTCCCAACAAGTAAATGGAAATTTTAACATTTTTGTCATTACCTTCACTGTATTTTTTCCATAATTACAGTATAAGATAAAGGCTATGTAATGCACTTCCATAGAGAGACATTGTGCCAGGTTGCAGGACTATGGCTATGATTAAGAAACAATTCCTGCCAGGTGTGGTGGCTCACGCCTGTAGTCTCAGCATTTGGGGAGGCTGAGGTGGGAAGATGATCGCTTGAGGGCAGGACTTTGAGACCAGCCTGAGCAACAAGAGAGAGCCCATCTCTACAAAAAATAAGAAAAATTAGCCAGGTATGGTGGCACGTGCCTGTAGTCGCAGCTACTCAGGAAGCTGAGGCAGGAGGACAGCTTGAGCCCAGGAGTTTGAGGTTGCAGTGAGCTGTGATTGTGCCACTGCACTCCAGCCAGGGAGGCAGAGTGAGACCATGTCTCAAAAACAAAACAAACAAAAAAAAAACAATAAAAAAGCCCCCAGTTCCTAACCTCAAAGAACTCGATCTTTGACTAAACACATATATATAAATAACTAGAATGTCAAGTCCAACTGTTATGCAGGACATAAAATACTCAGAGGGCAAAGATACAAGAGCAATTAATTCTGATTAATGATGATTAGTGAAAGCTTACTGCACATCAGGCAATATTTCCATGCACATTTTATGCTTTATTTCATCTAAGTTTCAGAACAATCCTATGAAGTAGATACTTTTATAATTCCCATTTTACAGGTGAACAAACTGGATTGTAAACATCAACTAACTTTCCCCAGTAAATTATAGAGCTGGGGTTTAAACTTAGATAGTCAGAATCCTGGGCCAGAAAAAACTTGTAAAAAGGAAATGACATTTTACCTGGACCCAGAATAAATACAGTGTTGCTTGGTAAACAATTGAAGTAAAGAGAATTCCCAACAGAAGCAACCACGTGAGCAGAAAGCATGGATGTTTGAGACGAAAGTGCCTAATGTCTTCCATAATGTATAGCTGGGGCTACTATCCCTCTTTGCTACTTATATATATCCTTTCTTGCCTTTGTGTATTCTGTAAACGAAAGAAAGTATTAAGAATACCTTTCAATAATCCCAGAGCTCATTGTTTCCTCATTTAATAAGCCTTTGCTCTTTATTCTAGACAATTCTTTGTTTACATAAACTTGTGACATCTGTTCATGTGTTTCTGATATCCAAATCTGGAAAAATAGAAGCCACTTATAAGAAAAATGAATTAATCACCAAAAATAGTTATTAAAATTTATTCGTATTGAAGTACATTCTGATTTTAACTGTTGACTTAGTTGACATTAAAAAATAAGTAATATCTCATAGCTATCAACTATTTCATTGTAAATAGGTAAAAATGGCAATGACTGTGTCTTATAAAATAAAAAACAAATTTTTTAAATGAAATATAAAGTGCTACATTCAATTAAATACTAACTCTACTTATTTTCTATTTTCTTATTTATACTTCTCAGGGTTGATATAGTTTAAATTCCACAAGAAAATGTTTGTAGCAGTCGCTTTGTAGATCACAAGGACTTTAGATATCATCATCATCATCATTATCATCATCGTCATCATCATTGTTATCCTATGCTCTTAGGAACACATCCACTCTCTCTATCACAGAGGGTAATTTGGTGAGTCGTCAATAAATTATCATTATTATGGGAGGAAATCTGAAAATTGTAAGATGTACTCAAACCAATTGCAGAAGCATCATGGGTAGCAGCTAGGATATCTTGAGAACAAAAATGGATAAAGGATTCAATATTTTCTTCATATAAAATTCTAGAAGATCACAAATATTGAGGTTAAGAGTAGAGAACGAGAACTCATCACCAAGGAAACGTGTTACTTTCCCCAAACCTGAAGACTAGGCTCCCCAAGACATCCAATGAAGCCCACTAGATTTTCTATTTAAAAAAAGAGAGACCACTCTTTAGAAACCTGAAGCCTTCAACTGTAAGAGTATCATAGCCATAGTCAAATGTCTTTGATTCACTTTGGGTTAGTAATAAGGCTCTATTATAATTAGGAATCTATCCTAGTAAAAACAATTTTGATTATAGTCTCTGTTCCTGGTTCCTTGGTCTACTCGACGCCTCTCTAGATCCTTGGCTTCTCAGAGCACTGCTCTATAAGACCTCAAGCTTCTGAATCACTAGCCTCCCAGCCCAATTTCCCAGATCTCACCCCTATACCCTTAGCTCAACTACTCTTTCTCTCAGAGTTCCAGGTTCACAAGTCAGTGGTAAAGGACACTGTATTGGATCTCATATATAACAAAAAAAGAAAAAAATATCTTTTGGGAAAACATTAATAGCCATGATTTTGTTTAAAGGTTTATGAGATTGACTAGAAAATTAAGCTTAGGTATGCTCTGATCATTTTCAGCCATAAAGTATTTCAACAAATCAACCAACCCTTTGACAATTATATGAAACAAAGATATTTCCAAACATGAAATAGAGGAGTAAAAGGAAACAGATAATAATAGCATTAGTGGAGCTTAAGTTTATCGAGTGCTTATTCTGTGCCAGATGATGTATTAAGCACTTTATATGTATTATTTCATTAAATACTCAAAGCCACCCTATGAATGTCGAGTATCAATCACGGTCTCAGAAAGAAAAAACAATCAAATGGGGAACTGAGGAGAAGTTAATGAAAGATCTATTTATAAAACTGTGGCAAGCATTAAGAAATTCAACAAACAATGTTGATGCACCCTGAGGATAGCAAAAGTGGAGAGCCACAGGGTAGGGTACTTACTGGGACCCAGAGAAATCTATCACTGTAAAGAGAGGGCCATCTGATAGTTGTGGTTTTCAGAGAGACACATAGCCACTGCCAAACCATGGCCCTGTAGGGAGGAAACTACAGGAATAAATGTCCAAGCTCACTCTCCTTTCACCTCTGATCACCTGCCGGTGCCTCCCACAGGCCAATCCCAATAGGAAACCAGAGGACAAGGATGCTCATTAAGGAAATCCATAAAGGTCAGCCTCCTTGGCACAAAGCATGTTGAGAAGGATGGAGAGCAGATCTGGAGGAGCGGATGAAGAACACTTGGCATAATTTATTTCCATTTTAAGGAAGGGAAAACTGAAGCTGGATGGGATTAAGTAACACCCAGGTAAATCAGCTGGAAAGAAGAACCTCCACTATTCAAAACTCACGCAGCCTGACTCACTCACTCATTCATCCATCCATCCATATCTATGAAGTATCATCATACTAGGTTCTAGAGCTTGAGTAGTATCCAAACTCCAGTGGCTATACTGGCTACAACTTAGTGAGTTATAGTAAATTATGGGGATAATGATAATAACAATAGCACATGGCCAGACACCATTCTAAATGTCTTCACATTAAATGCTCATGACAACTCTTCTATTCTCACTTTACACATGAGGAAATAAAGACACAGAAAGTTGTAGACCCTTGACCAAAGTTACCTCCTATAAGTGGTAGAGCCAAGAATCAAGGAGAAGCTGTCTGACTCCATAGCCCACTCTTAACATCTGTGTTTCCTATATCAGAAGCGAATGTTATCCTCCAATATTAGACCTTCCTTCTTCATCAGTAATAAGAAATTCAAATTTTAGAAGGGCGCGTGATGTGACAGAACACATTTTCCAGACACGCTTATACTTAGCAAATGACCAATGACTAGTATCACTAGGACTAATCGGGCATAAGTGGAAGTAGCATACAACCTCCAGGAAGAGTCTTGTTTTTCTTTTTCTCTTTCTACTGCGTAAAATGTGAACATAACGACTGGTTTCCAGCAGTCATCTTGGGTCCTACCCAAGGGATGGCGGAGCAGAAAGCTGGAAGGAATTGGTCTCTAACAATGTATGGAGCTTCCATATCAGTCCTGGTCTGCTGTCCTCCAGACTTTTTACATGAAAGAATAAAACCTTAGTGAACAGCCTCTGTTGATTTCTGGTTTCTGTTGCATGTAGGCAAACCTAATTCTACACCATCTTAATGTGAAAAAATCACTTTGGTGTAGAAATGTTCATAACCTGACATAAGGATGAGTAATTCATAAAAGCACTACCATATGTTTAAAAGTCTTTCGGGCTTTATATGTACGTATATCACAAACTGGAGATTGGCAATTTGGTATGTGAGATAGCTAAATTAACACAGTACAAACTCATAAGATAATCACTAAAATTTCCATTTAATTTACATAATAAAATCTAGCTTGAGTCAAATGATAATATAAAAAATATCTAATGTAGACAGGAAGCTCATTTCATAATATCATTCTTGTGCCATTTTCCTGAGTAGCAATTTTTTTTTAAGTATCAATTTCTAATCTTCCAGAATGAACTCTTCCCATATGGGCTGCACTTCAGAAAACCCACTAGACATAGAGCCTGAGTATTTGGTCCAGGAAACGAGGAGGTCACTTACAACTTTCCCTGAAGTTACACATTCTCTTTTTTTGCTGAAGATGACTTACTTAGCCCTGGCAGAATCCTTTAGCAAGATTTATTTTAGATGATTCTCGGTTGACAATTCTTTCTTGAGTTCCTTACAGGGCCACAGAAAGCATGTTCCTCTGACCCAAAGTGAAAGAAGTACATTGTACTTCCCAAGTCAAATTTTCCTTCTGATGCTATAGGCTGCTTCTGAAACCTCCGAGCCTATAGCCTTTTGTCAAGCATGAGTGAAACCCCAGTCCCTCAAGTTGGGGAACTTGTCCAAGATTTATTTCTTCTAGGGACAGAAAAAGAACCAACCCCTAAAAGCTTTCTTGAACAGGTTAAGGGGAAAACAATGAAATTATTTTTCTAATTGCACTCTATGAGTCCCAGTTGGTCCTCAACCTCCAGGGAACTCTTATCAAGATCCCTGGTTGGTACCCCTGAGGCCCCACTCTCAGGTTTGAAGTGAAGAGGACATACTTTCCACGCCTACCCTTTGGGGACCAGCAGGAGGGGGATTCACAGTATGCATGCTTTCTCCAGACAACTCCTCCAAATTCTAAATACTTTTGGCCAGATGTCTTCAATTTCAACCTTCTTCATTTGTTTGTTTTTAAATCCTCAAGGTGACTGAGAGACCAAGAAGTTACTGCCCATATGATTTACATGTCCTACATGAATAGTTTGGCACCTGACTTTGGAATAAAGGAGGAGTTGGCATCTATTGTCTTAGCTCTTCAGTCATAACTAAGAATCTTATTTTAGCCTTTTAAACAGCACTCCCTCTACCAATGTAGCTTTTTTTGCTCCATTGCCAAAAAAAAAAAAAAATACCAATACTTTGTTAGAAGTCTTTCTCTTTAAAAGTCATTAAAAAGGCCATTCTTATTTCTCAGCAGTTTTGCCCTTGGAAATCCTGGCTCTGTTTTCACATCTAGGCAAACTCATCAGTGCCATATATTGATTCTAAAGGATCCCAGGGAGGCCCCCACAAATATAACCATCATTATTTTGAACAACTGAACTCCCACTTCTTCAAGCAAGCTTTTATGGGATGGTTCTTTTTCTGTTGCTAGAAAAAATAAGTCTTGGACAAGTCTCGTTTTTTTCCTGATCACTCTCAGATAATAAAACCATTTCTTGTCACAAAATAGTCTCAGTTAAATAATTAATATTACTAAAATAGCCACAAAAGGTTGCCCTTCTAGTTGTCCAGTTATCTAAAAGAAGTTAAGAGCAGAGCAGGTAGAGAAATAGAAAAACAGCCAACTCAAACCCATCCCTCAGCCCCGACTTCCCTCTCCAGAGCTCCCCAGCCTAGAGCAAGCTATAGCTGGGGAAGGAGAAAGGCTTTCACCTTAAATGAAATTCATCATTTTGATGAGATCTTTTAATTATTGAAATGTGACCAATAGACTTTTTATTATCTGAGAGTGACCATAAAAACTGTGGAACCTGCACAAGATTTCATCCAAGCATGAAGAAAAAACTAACTCCACAAGAAGCAGGGTGCATAGGCAGTGGAGGCAAAGAATACAGATGTGTGTGTGTGTTTGTGTGTGTGTGCGTGTGATTGCACATTTAAGTCCCGTTTGTTCAACGTAACAGTTACATCTGCTTAAGTAAACTAATGTACATGAAGAATTAAAACCTAATTTCTCTAAGCATTAGAGCATGATTATTGATGTAGAAAAGGAGCAGCAAAGAGAGTGATGGGATCAAACTGGCATGTGGCCTGCTTTTGTTCCTATCCCAAATCCCTAAAAATGACACGGAAGATATTTGTGGGAAAAACCCACAGATGCAGTAGAAAATGAGGAAAGTACACTCAGCAGGCCGAAATTTATATATAATCCCTAAAACAGGAAAAACAGATGCAAATGTGGTGATATCAGAAAAGACAATCCAAAGTAGCTCCAGGAGAGGATGCTGAAACCACTGGCATCAACCCCAAGCTCGGAGATTATGGAACCTGGAAGCAAGAGGGGACTCTGGCTCAATAGTCCCCCATCCTCAAATATCTTCCTTTCTCCTGGTTTAAATGGTTCTCCTACAATAGCATTTAAAATTATTCCACTTACAAAAATTTGATTCATATGCTCCTTTCAGATGCTTAAATATGAATGCAAGAAGTATCTGTACGATTTTAATGGTTAAAAATATTATTTTGAAGTCATTCGATAAAAAAGACATCTGCACTCGAATGTTAATAGCAGCACAATTCACAATTGCAAAGATGTGGAAACAACCCAAGTGCCCATCAATACATGAGTGGATTAATAAAATGTGCTGTATGTATACCATGGAGTACTACTCAGCCATAAAAAAATGGTGAACTAATACTTCTTGTATTAATCTGGATGGAACTGGAGGACATTCTTCTAAGTGAAGTATCACAAGGATGGAAAACAAACACCACAAGTACTCACCATTAAATTGGAATTAATTGAACAACATTTATGTG